>JAXQQM020083898.1:0-205706 GCA_034641835.2 Pinus albicaulis | reverse complement strand
GCTCCAACACAACCCTTTACTTGTCAATAAACAACCTTTGCCCAATGCATCAAACAGAACAGTGAAACCATTGTAACCAAAATATCAGAGATAACCCAAACTTCAGAATAAATATGCAGAAACATATTCAACCTTGGGCAACCATAAGATCAGATATCATACGCACTTTTATTTAATCATACCCGTGTAACCCGCGTATATGCGCACTTTCCGGAGAAGGCAGACACGTATGATTCGATGAAATTTTCAAGGACAGGAAAAACCTAACTGTGCATACGTGCTTTTCTTTCCACAGACCCGCGTATACACGCGCTTTTCATGAGACAAACCTGCGTATAGATCTATAAAAGATAAAATTTTCAGTCTGAGACAGGATCTGTCGCTTGCAGTTTCTTCCAATCTCTTCAACGAGTTTGCATGGGGTCTTCTTCACCTTTTTTTAGATCATCCTTGACATTCGCCATTTCTGGAAACTCCAGTGGATCTAGAGAGATCTTGAGCCTTCATCAAGTTCACGGGAGCATCATGGTTCCGGATCTATCAATTAGGAACGGGGTTTGCACTTACGAGATATACTTGAGTGAAGTGTTCCTTAGCTTCAGACTCATGCACACACTCCTTTTGATGATTTTCTTATCCTTATATGGGGTTGCCTCATCGATGCCATGGTCAAGAAAGAGCCAACTCCCAATGGTGTTCTGGACGGGATCACATGAGTCGAACCATCATTGATACAATGAAGTCAATACCATGGTATTAACCCTTGGTTTTACAAATTTAGAGCACAATTGAGCATACGCGACTTGGCACGTACTTTTCTGCGTGCATACGCTACTTCTCCTAGACAAACCCGCGTATGCCTTAAGACACACTTTTCATCATTATTCTTGCACATGCTGATATTTTTTTTTTTTTTTTGGTACTTCTGCCCTTCTTGTAGAACATCAGATTTACATCATTAATGCATCAAGAACAACTTAATTAAGTAGGTTGCCATCATCTTCATCAAGTGGGTTGCCATCAAGGACAACAATCCGCATCATATTGCCAACAATCTCCCCCTTTGGACTTGATGGCAACCACGAAGGTGTTTGATCACCACAACAGATAGATACATTGATTATAATCATTACACAATAACCATGTTACTCTCCCCTTATTCAAACACCATGTTACTCTCCCCTTATGCAAAGGGCAGATCAAAACCAACACAAGGTTTTTCTCCTCATGTAGAAGGAGGTGCTCTGCAGATCTGATGTGCACTGAAGTTACCATGCTCCCCCTGAGTCCATGCTAGAAGTTCAAACATATTTTTCAATGAAGTACATGACTCTATGACCTTCCTATCACCAAGGACTCATACATACATCAAAGATCCAACCAAGTGGATTTACATAAGAGACTCAAATACCCAACCAAAAGGGGTTTACATATTTTGACTCAACTACCCAACCAAGTGGGTTTACAAATTTGAACAAGTCCTTACATGACTGAATATTACAATTTTACATCATAGGTCTCAACGTGACCTTTTTCATCAAATTACAAATATGACCTTTTATGACCAATATCAGAAATACCTCAAGAGAGATCATATTTCAGAATCATAAGCCAACAATTCATAATACCCAGCAAGGCTATTGCTCCCCCTGAACCTGTACATCAGTTTACTCCTTCATCTCCCCCTTAGCTTGTGCATCCTGAACACTTTTCAATAGAAGATCATCAAGGCATCTTTACCCAATATCAGAGAATGAGACAGAAATATAAGAGATAAAACTTCACCAGAGATACCATACAGCATCAGAGATATCAAACAGTGCTGCAGATGTGCTGTAAAATGCTGACCCTAACAAAAAATTGTCAGCAACTGACCATACGCAGCTTTATGTGGATAAACTCGCGTATATATGCGACTATCTTTCAGGAAACCCGCGTATCCAATTTGATCTTCTAAATTTAAGCAGTTCTGATTTTCTTCACAGTAGAGACTACTCCTAGCTTCTGTCTGAGATATTCGAACGCTTCCCTGGGCAGAGGTTCGGTAAATATATCAGCAATTTTTTCTTTGGAGGGAACATACTCCAACTTCACCTTTTTTTCAAGCACTTGTTCATGTAAGAAGTGATACTTTATGGGAATGTGCTTGGTCTTCAAATTCATAACATGATTCTTTGAGATACTGATGGCACTTGTATTATCACACATAATGGAGATAGGAGGTGTACATTTGATTCGAAAATCTTGCAAGGTTTGCATCATCCAAAGAAGTTGAGTGCAACAAGACGCGGCAGGCAGCCACATATTCTGCTTCTGCTGTGGATAAGGCAATAGAATTTTGCTTCTTGCTGAACCAAGACACTAACCGGGGTCCCTATAGAATGCACCACCACTAGTGCTTTTCCGATCATCGACATTTCCAGCCCAATCTGCATCCGTGTAAGCATGAAGAGCAAGATCAGCATTCTTTGGATACCATAGTCCAAAGTCTTGAGTTCCTTGTAGATATTTGAATATTCTTTTGACAGCTTGAAGGTGAGACTCTTTTGGATTAGCTTGGAATCGTCCAGCAATCCCAACTGCATGCATAATGTCTGGTCTAGTCCTAGTGAGATAAAGTCGGCTTCCTATCATTGATCTATATTCTAGTTGATTCACCGCGGGAGAATCATCATGAGAACTGAGGTTACATCCGGTTATCATTGGTGTACTTACAGGTTTGCATTCGTCCATGCCATACTTCTTCAAAATTTGCTTAAGATATTTTGCTTTGATAAGAATATTCCATCTGCAGTTTGATGCACTTGCAACCCAAGAAAGAATGTTAGTTCTCCAAGTAAGGACATTTCAAATTCTTGTTGCATGACAGAAGCAAATTTCTTACTCATAGACTCTTCATTACTTCCAAAAATGATATCATCAACATATACAACCACAATCAATAGTTTATCATTTTCAGTTTTTGTGTATAAGTTGCTATCAGTAGACCCCTTTGAAAATCCTTGTTGATGAAGATATTTGTCAAGATGATATTACCATGCCCTTGGAGCTTGTTTGAGACCATATAGAACATTTTTAAGTCTACAAACAAGATTTTCATCATTTCCCAAAATGAATCCTTATGGTTGTTCTATATTAACTTCTTTTTCTAGATCACCATTGAAAGCGGTTATCTCCATTTGATAAGCTTTGATTTGTTGAAAAATTGAAAAAGCAGAAACATTCATATGACACAAGTTTAGCTACGGGAGCAAAAGTTTCTTGAAAATCTACCTTCTTGTTGACTATACCCCTTGCAAACGTATACCCCTTGCAAACCAGTCTAGCTTTATTTCTTATAACATCCCCATTCTCATTTAACTTATTCTTGAATATCCATTTAGTTTCAATGACATTTTTATCATGTGGTCTTGGCACCAATTCCCAAGTGTGATTCTTTTCAATTTGATCAAGCTCTTCATTCATGGTTTGAATCCAACATTCATCTTTGCAAAGCTTTTTTAACATTGTGTGGTTCGGTGTGGATAGGAATGCCAGATAGCTAGAAGATCCCACAAGAGTCCTCCTTTTTTGTACACCTGATTCCTTGTTTCCCAAAATTTGAGATTCAGGATGATTCTTTTGAACATATCTGGATGGAGCTTTTTCTGATAAATAATCTTCAGGTTCTTCATTGGATCCACTGTCTATATCAGTTCCATTTGATGTAGAAGGACAAAAATCACCATCATCTTCTTCTGTTGCTTGTTTTTCTTCTTTAGGAGTTGTAGGAGACTCATCAAAGACAACATCAATACATTCAACAATATTTCGAAGCCTTTTATTGTAACATTTGTAAGCTCTGCTTGTAGATGAGTAACCAAGAAGTATCCCTTCATCTGCTCTAGGTTCAAACTTGCCAAGTTTTTCATCATTATTTTTGATAAAGCATTTACTTCCAAAAACTCTAAAATGCTTCACAGAGGGAGGATTACCATACCAGATTTCATATGGAGTTTTGACACTGTTTACATGAACATGTGCCTTGTTGAGAATGTTTCTTCTTTTGTATGTCTTTGCTTCTCTGAGAACATGTCGAAATTCCAGGAATCATCGAAGCATAGCTCTAGCCATTTGTTGAATTGTTCTATTCATTCTTTACGCTACACCATTCTGTTGTGGAGTGCCTGCTACAGAAAACTGTCTTCTTATGCCATGTTGTTCACAAAATTCAAGGAATTCATTGGATGTATATTCTCCTCCTCTATCAGATCTGAGACACTTGATTTTTAGATCTAACTCATTCTCAACTAGTGCTTTGAAGATCTGAAATTTCTCAATTGCTTCATCTTTGTGTTTAAGCAGCCCAATCCAACACATTCTAGAGAAATCATCAATGAACAAGATATAGTATTCTTCACCACGTGGTGACCTTTTCCTTATAGGTCCACATATGTCGGTATGAATGAGTTCAAGAGGCTTCCTTGATGATCCTTCTTTGGCATTAAATTTCACTCTGGTCTGCTTACCGAATTGGCAAGATTTGCATATGATACTTTCTGGTAGAGTAATATTGGGAAGACCACAAACAGCTTTAAGTCTGCTTGATTTGTTGATTTGAGAGAAGCTCAGATGCCCCAGCCTTCTATGCCATAGCCAATTTTCTGAATATTTTCTCAATTAACATTGATCTTTGCAGTTCTTCAATACATACAGGTTGCTTGGAGTTCTTTTGCCTTTTATAATAGTTTTACCTATATCAAGATCACAAACCACACATTCTTTTGAACTAAAGACAACTTCAGTTCCTTGATCACACATTTGACTTACACTTAATAGGTTATGCCTTAATCCATCCACATACATGACATCATTAGCTTTTACCTTTTCTTTTAAAAACACGGACCCTTTTCCTTTAATTACAGCAGGGGTATCATTTCCAAACGTAACTTTCGTTTCCTTTTCTAGAGAATTATATGCAAGAAGTTTACTTTTGTCACCTGTCATGTGTCTTGAGCATCCACTATCAATGTACCATTGATTTTCTTCACCTACTGCAAATAGTGCTATCCCACAATTTTCAACCTGTAATTCCTTCTTTTTCCATACTTTGGAACTTGAAGGAATATGTTGTTTTGGCTTGACTTTGCTCCTGCATTCAGATTCTTCATGGCCAAAGTTATTGCAATAAGCACATTCAACTTCATTTTGAAGAGGATAAAAGTTGTTATAGGTGTTATTCTTTGGTTCAATGTCCATCCTTCTCTTTCTTGCTTCTCTTGTCATGATTGTTTTATATGCAACACATTGAACAGCTTTATGACCAAAATTGTGACATGAGAAACATTGTCCATTGAGGTAGAAATTTCTGCGATCATGAAATATTCTATTTGAATTTACCTGATGATTGTTGCTTCTTTGAGAGATATCCCTGTTAGTGTTCCTTGTATTGTGATGATCATGCTTTACCTGTAAAGATTCTTTATTCCCTTGCTGAGTGGCTGAATGAAGTAAACCAGTTGTAGCTGCTTTTAGATAATTTGGTGCAGAAGCCTGAGAAGATTCTTCGGTATATCCAAGACCTGTCTTAATAAGAGGAGAACGTTGAACCTTGATAATCTCATATAAGGTTTTAGATCCTTTAGCAAATCTAAGGTTCAAAGTCTTTACTTTCTCAAGTTCTTTTCGTAGACTTACTAGTTCACATTCTAATTTTTCATTATGATTCTTTGCTTCTTCATTACGCAACTTTTGAGTCTACGCAGTTATTTTACTTTCTTCCAAGCATATTTTGAGTTGATTGTTTTGATCAAGAAAATCATTGTCATCTGAAGCATCCACAAAAGCATCCTTATCATCTACGAATTATTTTCAAATGCCATGAGAAGTCTAAGATCTTGTTCACATTCTTCCTCACTTCTCCAAAATAACCCATCACTGTCTTCATTTGTATAGTAGCTTTTCTTAGTGCTAGACCGGTTCTTATTCCTTCTTGCTACTTCTTTATCTTTAGCAGATGTTTCTTTATAAGGACATTTTGCGGCATAATGACCAACTCTTCCACAATTAAAAAATTTGAAAGGAAGCTTACCTTTGAATCTTCCGGTCCCTAGTTGGAGTCTTCTCACAAAGTTTGCCTCATCTTCTTCTGAGATATATCCTGACCCTTCCGGTTTTTGAACTTCTTTCCCTTTTGTAGAATTTTTAAAAACAGTTTCTTTGACTTCAGATGGTCCTCCTCTCCTCATTTCATATGCAGTCAATATGCCATGAAGTTGCACCACAGAAAGATTTGAATATCCTGTTTTTCTTCAAGGGCAGAAACTTTTGATTCAAATTTTGCCGTTAGCGACCGTAAAATTTTATCAACCAAAGTAGTGTCGGATATTGTTTCACCCATATTTCTCATGCGATTCACAACATCATCAATACGTAAAAAGAAACAGGCAATACTCTCATCACTATGCATCTTTAACTTTTCGTATTCAATTCTGAGAGTTTGGAGTTTTGCACTTTTTACCTTTGCATCGCCTTCATAGCTTAGAATGATTTTGTCCCATATTTCCTTTGTTGTATTCAGCTGCATGAATTTGACAAATTCTGATTCAGTTAGACTTCCGGTTATAGCATTGACCGCTTTTGCGTTTGATTGATAATTCTTCCTGTCAGTTGGATTTGTTGGTGTAGCGGCTGGATATTGATATCCTTGTTCAACGATGGCCCATACATCAGCTCCCATAGACTGAAGATAGGATATCATTCTTACTTTCCAGAAGATTAAATTGCTTCCGTTGAAGAGCGGGGGCTTGATAGATGTTGTTCCCTCATGATTACTCATCTTGCTTGATCTTCCTTCTAGCGGCTAAGCTTTTTCAGAAGGACCTCCTCTGATACCAATTGTTGGAAAAATACTGAGAGCGGGGGGGGGTGAATCAGTATTTTGTGCGACAATCAAACTTTTTTTTTTTCTTTCTAAAAACCCATATGCTACTTTCTTGAAGCTAACTCGCGTATATACGCGGATATCCTTTACAGAACTCGCGTATGTCCAGAGCTCTAATTATGCATTTAATTCTTAACTTAGATCATTGCATTATTAATTCATCGGAATGTTGCAGAGCAACGGGGAGCGAACGAGCAAGAATAATCTTCACACATAAGCAACCAAACATGAACACCAGGATTTTTAGTTGGAAACCCAATTCGAGAGAAAACCACTGCTGCCGTCGTCTGAGTCTTCAATTTTTATTATTAAGAAAACTTCTTACAACATGTATTGGTGCAGACTCATACCAGTACGCAGACACCCACCTGCAGAAGGCTACAACCTTCTCTCGTTTACCGGCCTCTACGGAAGAGCTACTACCCCGATGTGAGTACCCGGCTTCTGCGGCGGCTTCCACTTTCTGTTGAAGCTCGACGCCCTCGGATCCCGCTGCCCGATTCGAACATGAGGTGGCGGATCTCGACCGGCTCCAACATCGAAGAATGCTTGTCACTGTGACCTTTACCAGAATCGACGAGAATAGTCAAACCACTTTCGTAACCGGAATATCGGTCTCTTCGGTTTGAATAGATATGCAGAAACACATTCAACCTTTAGCAACCATTAGATCAGAAATCATACGCGCTTTTATTTAATTAGACCCGCGTATATACGCGCTTTCCATAAGACGAACCCGCGTATACTTCAGTACATTTTCCAAGGAAAAACCTAACTGCACATACGCGCTTTTCTTTCCACAGACCCGCGTATACACAAGCTTTTCATGAGAAAAACCTGCGTATAGATCTATAAAAGATAAACTTTGCAGTACAGACCAGATCTATAAACTTACCCAGATTTCTTCAATCTCTTCAACAGGATTGCGCCAGGTCTTCTTCACCTTTTTTTTTATCATCCTTGACATTCACCATTTCTAGATCTAGAGATCTTGAGCCTTCATCAAGTTCACAGGAGCATCATGGATTCAGATCTATCAATTAGGAACATGGTTTACCCTTACAGATATACTTCAGAGTGAATTATTCATCAAAGCCCAGACTCATGCACACACTCCTTGCACAATGATTTTCTTATCCTTATATAGGGTTTCCCCTCATCAATACCATGAGTCAAAATCACATAACTCCCAATGGTATTCCTGGACGGGATCACATAGGTGAACCATCATTCAATACAATGGGTCAATACCATGGTAGTAACCCTTGGTTTTACAAAATTTAGAGCGCAATTGAGCATACGTGACTTGGCACGTACTTTTCCGCATGCATACGCTACTTATCCTAGACAAACCCGCGTATGCCTTAAGACACACACTTTTCACCATTATTCTTGCACATGCTTATATTTATTTTTCTGGTACTTCTGCGCTTCTTGTAGAACATCAAATTTACATTATTAATGCATCAAGAACAAATTCATTAAGTAGGTTCCCATCATCTTCATCAAATGGGTTTCCATCAAGGACAACACTTTGCATCATATTGCCAACAGTATGTCAGCTTGGGGTATGAACCGCAAGATCATCATATCCCGACATGTCTCCCAGTCCGGGAATGATTTCTTGTCGGTATCCCACCATCGCACAGGTGTCCCACGCATAGCTAGATTAAGGGCACAGAGCTGTTGTTCTCTTGGAAATGTAGCTTCCAGTGTTCTCAGGAATTCATGGACACTACCAGAATCATCAAAATGCAATAGATCTCTTACTTCTGAAGAAATGCAGTAGAGGGCCCTCGTGACTTGGGGAAATTGTAGTGCCGAGACATCGTGCAACTGGTTTTTCCAATTCTCCATCTCCTCATTAGAGTCAGAGAAATATTCGTTGGCTGCTTCCCAGCAGAGTACCCATCAGTCGTGGGATGGATCCAATCTTTGTTTTGTGTGGTCAATTGGAACATGTGGTCTACCTCTTTGCTACCACGTACTAGCTCTGTGTAGCGTTTTCCTTCCGTCGGATCTAATGGTACTGTTACCTTTCTTCCGTTATTCTCAAAAACCATGCTTCTTTTCTTGAGGTTGATGATGCCACCCATATCTATGGCCGAGTCGAGTCCTAAAAGAGCAGGGTATGGGTCTGCATCATCGAAAATATAAATTGCTTTGAAATCAACCTAGGCCCTGACCCCAGAAATATCTATTGTGAGTTTTGGTAGTCTTCCCAAAGGTATGATCTTCTGCTGGTTGGCCATACGCAGTTGGATATTCGACCACTCTAATTTGGGTTCTCCCATTTTCTACCACGTTTTCTTAGGTAGCATGTTTGCATCTGTCCCCAAATCTAAGACAACCTGATCCATCTCATAATCAGCAATTTGGGCAGTTAATCTCATCGCCCTACCGATACATTTCTTATACCTTCCTAACTTGTGTACATCCCAAACTTCTGGAGATAGGTGGGATTGCCCTACAGAACTATCAATTAATACTTGAAGGTCTTCTTTGGACCGTGGGTGATGTAATAACTTTATACATGGGTATAATAAGGGTCTTATCTCATCAGCCGCTCCTAGACGAGCAGGTGTTTTGTGGATGGCTTCGTGTCCTAGTTCGTGGCCCAAACCTTCTTGGTTGTCAGGATCCTGTTGGCTTGGAAGACCCCTTGTATCCTCCCTCATGGGATCCCTAGTGGCGATCCTACTACATGCTACGCTAGAGCTTCTGTCTCGTAGTTCGACCTTAACTCTTTGTACATTCTATGTTGGTGTTGGATGTTTTTCCTGCATTTTTATTATCAGGATTGGCAGTCTTCAATCTCATCGTCTAGCTGCTAGCAATATTTGTAGGATTTCCTGGTAGGGTTTGAGCAGTCCCTTGCAAAGTTCCCTACCTCTCCGCAGTTATAGCAGATTAGCTGCCCCCGTCCCCGTCCTGTGCTTCCTCCACGACCTTCCCTGCCCCTTGTGGGGGAGCCACCAAAGCTCAGGGGGGATCTTGTGACGCAGGGTCTGATTTTACCCTATAAAATTTCCCACGATCTATCGTCAAGTCATAAGTGTGACAATTCTTCTCATCATCTCCTATCGACTGGTAGAACCTGCACCACTGCTGCTTTAGTTCGCCCATACTTAGCCGAGGGCACTGGCCCGTATCGTGTAGTCCCGCTACCTGGAAATCATCGCACCATAATGCAGACTCGCTTGAGCTTGGACGTAGTGGACTAGGCCCTCCTACTTACATGTAATCTACCAGTAGAGGGCACTGATCCTTCGTATGGCAAGATACTCGAGATCATATGCACCAGAGATCTGCGCTAGCTCCTTTTCCCCGTTCCTTCCGTAGGTTCTGAATCTCCATGTACATGGCTCCATGTTGCTCTTGAATTTGCTGTACTCCTCCGAAAGTGTCGTGTTTGGGCGCGACTTCTAGTTTCATGGCGTCTTCCAAATATTTTTCTTGCGATTCGAAGGTATAGTGGCCCATCAATGTACGCAAGTTAGGTAGCAGCATATCAATTAACCATTCGGTGTGTTGTTGGTCGTCGTACTTAAAACCTCCTTCTATGATTGCTTTCTTTAGTCTCTGATCAGCTTCCTAGACAGACTCAGTCACTCCTTGCTTGAAATATTTCACATCTGCTACAATCTGAGAGAAGGATTTAGGTTCTCAGAACTGTTGTTTTAGGGATTCATTAATATCTTCAATATATGCGCTCCCATTTTGAGATATGTACCACATATACTAGTCTAGAGCTCTATCTTCGAAGGCTAGGGATAGCTGCGCTCTCTTCACAGTATCGCTTACCGTACACTGCGCAGTCCATACTGAGTCGGCCAAAAACAGAAAACGATACATGGCCTTATTGCCCGCACCTTTAAAGGTAGGTAATTTCAATTCCGCTGCCATGTCTCCTTCTAGCGAGGTTTCGGTTGAGGGTTTATTCTTTTGTGGTTCTGGCATCGGTGTAACTGGTGGGCCTTACGTAGCTGCTCCTTTAAGAAGGCTATAGATGGAGTTATCCCCTTCTCGATAGTCCTTACCACTCCACGTTGTACTTGTATTTGCTTGTCATTACCCGATCCCTTCCTCAAAATGCTCCAGGTCCCGACAATGGAACCATTTGTTGGCTTGAGGGGTCCTGACCTAGGTTCGGAGTTCAAGATTTTCCAACAAACCCCTATACTACTGGCCCTTTCGGCAGTGACCTTCTTGCGCAGGTCAAAGTCTCACCCGAAGTAGTATGGGTGCGTGCTGGAACCAGGTTTTCGCACCCTGAGAAAGGATAGGTAAGGCAAGTAGAGTTGCGTCCGGACATGTGATACCCAGATCGCCTCTTTCTGTGCAGGGTCGATAGTTATCTTTTCGCATCCATGTGCGCTAGATATATAATTATCTACTTCTATGAAAGTAGCAAAATATTACATAAAACATAACAGAACAGGTCCAAATACAACAAACACACTTACACAGATGTTTTACAACTTAAATATAGAATGCGCATAATGCAGTAGTTACCAATGATTCGCACAAATAGTACACATAGATTTAGTTCTAAAGCAACCTTTATTATTCATCAATTCAAAAATTCCTTCTTACAATACCCATCCCATCCTGCACACACAACAGCAAGGTCCGCACACAGCTGGACTCTGGATCTCCGTGCACACAGCCAGCAGGAGTCGTTTCCCCAAAACCCAAATAGATATCTTAAACCACAGTCTGCATAAATAGCTCTTCATTTTCTACCTTACAATACAAAATTTTCCTCTATTTATTTCGCAAACCGTGGTTTTCGGACCCTTGGTTTACCCTTTTTCCCATTACAATGCTTTCGGGGCTTTGACCCACCCTAAAACCCCTGCGCTAGGCTAAATATAATCAAAAGTATACCAAATCGAATAAGTTTCACAGCTCTTAGGAGACCCTGTTCCAACAACAACCTACACCATCATGATCAAAGAATCCAAATCATATAGGTTTGAATCTTTTTTAGCCTAATTTGGTCTAAATGTGCCAAAGTAATGGCTTCTTTAGTATTTCCTAAAAAACTCCTCCAAATTTGGAGAAACTCCAATTAACTGTGCCACATTTGGGATTTCTGCCAAAAATGGCACACTTGACCAATTAGTTCCAATCCACACTTAAATTAAACTAGAGATTAATTAAATTTAAGTGCACATTTAACTGGGGTTTAATGCTCTAAGGACGTTTTAAACAAATCCGAATTAAAATCAGATTAATGCATTTAAAATGTTGATTAGGGTTAATTAACCCATATTGTCATATCCCTAATTTTACTGATTTTATTAGACAGTTGAAAATGCTAAATCTTAAGTGGAGCTAAAGGAAAACAATAATTTTGGACATATTATATTTTTTTAATTTTATAAATATGGAATTGTAATTATTGTGCAAATACTAGAGTATATTGGAGACCGGGATTTCAAGTCCATGAGGATGGAATTAAATCCAAAGACTTTCCCAAATTCTCCAAAAATCCTTGGAGAAAATAGAATAAATTCAAAATATTAGATTGGAGATAAAAATCTAAAAGATACCTCAGTAAAGTGGAAAGTTACTAAGAGGAGGAAAAATAAAACTAGAAAGAGAAAAAAACTAGTTTTAAAGTAGTTTTGTGCAAAAAACAAAAGTAAAGCCTAGGCAGAAGGAAAACAACATCCTGATTTAACTGGATGCAGTTATGTAAAAATGCTGAAGGGAAATGAAGCTTAAATAACCCATTCTTGGGTAGACAAGAGGTTGTCTACACTTTGGATGAATTTTTCTCTGCTCGGGGGGAGTTGTGGAGAGAAAGCTCAAGGTTGGGTGGCAAATAGTCTTACAAAATTGGTATGCACAATTAATTAATTTATGTCTTATGAAATTTTTTTTATGATGAAGGTTAGAATATTGATGATTAAGGTAGAAAGAGCTCTAGAAATTATCTTATCTGAATTATTAAATTCTGTAAAATGTTAAGTTATATAGTCTGATGTATTTAATAGAACATACTATAATAGATATATTTAGCTCTATATAGTTACACATACAAATGAAATTATTAAACCAATAAACATAATGTCTAAACCAAATTAATAGGGTTTAGATCTCCTGTTAGGCTGTAATAATTTAACTATTAAAGTACATAAATGACATCAATACATGTGGAAAAGAGGTAAGAGAAATAATGAATTTAACTAGTGTGTAACCAATCATTGAACAAAAATATAAGTACGATAAGAGATAATTGTCAATCTAATAGGAAACATGTTTGTAAAATTACAGTTAAATTCTCTGCTCTATATTAACAAGAGGGTTACATCAAATTATTCATTCTTTTATTAAATAAGAAATTAAATATCAAGTACATAATAACGTACTAGAGGATAATAAGAGTGAAATAATGCAATGTAGTAGACAAATACATATGCCAATGATGAGGCTTTTATGAGTTAGCCAGTGGGTGAGGCTTAGTCAGTTGAGTTTTCAATTTCTAATTATTCTCTCTCTCTCTGATACTCCCGAGAACTTACTATATTCTAGGAGCACTCTTTTATAGCGTGGCATACTTGGAGATTTGGATCAAGAAAAAAAAGTAAAAGGAGGAAAGTGGAAGATGGCATCGGGATAAACATTGATCTGAATATGGACAAACATGTTTAGATGTGCTAGCTTCCTCATATTTATAAAACAATTGTGTTTAAGGATTGTCTGAAATTATAAATTTATGGTTGTTCCTCTCCTTCTAGAATGTCTTGAGAAGTAGTCTAGAGATGAGCAACCATAGAGAGTTGAGGAGAGGGTTTATGTGTCAAGTTTTGTGTGTATTTTATGATAAATTCATTAAGTAAATTAGTTGTTAAAAACACATATACAATAACTAAATTGTAGAGAAATAATACACTGTAAACACATTACACATTAGTTGATAATGGATTTCATCCCTCCTGGGCTACATCTCCATGGACCTACTTCAATGACTTGGCTCTCTCTGGATTAATAGTGAATTCTCTAATTTGATGCACCTGTAATGCTCCAATGGATTTGAAACCTGATCCATTGGAGTCATAAGACTCAAAAACCTCTAGGTAGCCTCTTATATCTCTACAAATGGTCTCCAGGTGATCTAGCCATGGCATCCTCTCCTAGTGGCCTTGGGCTTCTTTAATCTTCAAAGTGAAAAAAACACTTACGGAATTGCTTGCCTCTGCAACCTAGACCATCATACTCAAAGCATCCAAATCATCTAGGATTGACTAAAGCATGGAAAAATGCAAATGAAAAATCTGAAACGGGTTAAGTCATATAAAAACCAAGAGAAAAATACAAAGGGAGATGATACGACATTATCCTCACTATAAACATGGCCTTCATGCACGGTGCAACAAAATCAAAAATCACCAATAGGCCATGTGCCAAGTTAATTCATGAGTTACCCTACCATAAAAACTTGATAAAATCTAATAGAGAAAGGACCTCTGAAGAGTTATCAACATTTATGGAGTGATACGATGGAATTCTCATACAGATTTCCATATCCAAATATTTCAACCTTAGTATAATATGTCCTCAAGATTAAACGATACATAGGAGACTTTGAATTACCCATTTAATGAAATGTTATAATGAGGGAAGAACTATAAAATACATAGTATTTGAACCTCAAAATTCATATGTGTACCTATCCAACATTTGGGTATAAGCTCAAGTTAATAATAAGCGATAGAAATAAAATATAATTTAAATAGTGCTTTAGGATATTGTAAGGTTAGTATATCTCATTTTTTGTATGCTATTGATTATCAATGCTATCTATACATCTTTTTACTAATTGGGTTACATAATTTAATGATGCTGTTAAGAGCTAAGTCCATATAAGGATAAATAGCCTTGACACAATTAGAAGGGGAATCTTTGAGGATAATTAGATTATTATAATATAATTAGATATTCTAATATAACATTTAATGTGAATATGTCCATAAGAATGCTAGAAAATCCAAAATCTTATGAAGATATAAATGAATTGTAAAATAAGTTAATAGGAGGGTAAACATGTGAACGGTACAAAAGTGTCACAAATGACACTCAAGACTGAAATAAAAATGGTGGAATCAGTGAATGTTGGTCTAAGGATCATTAACAATAGAAGTTAATTATGTACAGAAATAATGATGTCATTAGTAGAATTATAATGACAGAAAGTATACATATGTTCAAACATCGCAATATGAAGACATGTAATAACATCAAAAGACAACAAAGTAGAATAAAGAGTATAAACAGATTTTTTTTCAGTAAGTAGAGTTATTACACATATTTAGCGGTATAACCCCCCCCGCATTTGTTGGAGCGCTCCACCTGGTCAAGTGCCATGGTTCTATGCACTCTGCCTGGCTATAAAATGGGGGCGTCCTTAGCACATTGATAAGAATATCCAGTTGCCATTATTAGAGGTGATATTAGTTCATCTGAGCCAACCATGCTGATTAGTTCATTTGGTTTTGCTTTAGCTCTAATTTGACTTCTCATGGTGGTGGGCGCGGATAATCCAACAATCATGAGTAGCATGTGCAGTGACCAGAAAATCGCACGTGGAAGTGCTTAGTTTCATACTCTCGGAGACTTGTTCATGTATATTGCACAACATGACTACAAAAACGGTTACGACTACAAGAATTCGATGGTTGGCGTCGGGGTCTCACCCACTGTCTACGGTCATGCAAACTGTAATGCCATACTCTCTAGTAACGTATTGAATGCTATCAATGGCATTTTCCCCATTTCCTTTGTTGGGAATCACGATTTCCATTAGACCAAAACCCGCAGGTGTTAGTCAACGATCGTATCGCCAGAGATAGGGATCCACGAGAAGCGGTTAATCCATGTCGCGAAACACACGAGGAGCGTTGTTTTATCCAATGTCCAACAATCTCCCCCCCAACTCAAGCCGAGTGTGGATCAAACTTGTGACCTACACTCTGATACCACTTGCTGCCTCTGTTCCCTGTCTTCTACTTTGCCTTATTGCTAGTTCAGGTGCTACTCCTTTGTGCTCCTTTGCCATCAGTGACAACATTTCCAACAACCTTTGGTGCTCATATTCAATACTGTACGACACAGTTACAATATTGTACCATTGAGTACGAGCAGTGCCCTTTTTAGTATCAACTAATCTCCAACACAACAATATCCCTAATATATTGAACATCTCGATTTAAATAAGACCCCAAGGAATCTGTCTCATATATGTAGCGATATTGCTTCCTTCTTTCATAATGTGTTCATATCTACCTCCTTTTGATGATGTGTAGGATGTTTGTGGTGATTGTACTTATGTTCTAGGATATGTGTGGGGGTGATGGTTGTGGTAATATTTTATAGAATTTTGTGTATTTTAAATGCAAATATAAAACATGATTTTGTGTTTATTTTCTCTACAAGTAAGTAAATTAATAAAATTTTATTTTCTTATTTTTAGATATTTTTTTTATATTTGAAATATTAACATTTTGTTGATAAATAATTTAGTAATCATATGTTTCAAATTAATAAATATTACTTTCTTATTTTTAAATTTTTTCTGTGCTTCTGATCACCATCGTGCTCATAAATAAACAAATTATCTTGTATTTCGTTTGCATGTAGTTAGGAAGTAGATTGGCTAAGTATATTGAGCAAATAAGATTCACCGTGGTTCCTTGTCAAGAATTTTAATGACACTTTAACCTTAATATTAGAATAATGTGTAAGGTGTGGTTTATTTAACAATAAGATTTTCAGAATTTTTAATCTTATAAAAATAAAAAACTATAGATGATTTAAATCTAATGGTGTAAAAAATATTTTTCTTAATATATATAATTTAATTTTTGAAATTAAGTGTTTTTAAATAGTTTTTCATATTTTTATCTCTACTCTTCATTTCCACCTTTGTAGTGGCATTCCCAAGTTTACTTTAGATCCTACAAGTTCTTAATATTACAGCCTATAAAAAATTTAATGGTTATCAACACTTGTCAACCATTTGATTTAAAACTAGTATCATAATATGAAAATAAAGTGCTTTATGGGACTTTTAGTGGTCCTAATGTGAAAATTTCTTATCATTACAAATACTCTATAAATATTTTAATGATTATCAACAATTTATTTATATAACTTGTATCATGATATGAAAACCAGATGCTTTAATGATCTTATGAATACAAAAAGCATAACATTATTAGTTGAATTTTGTAAAATAAATGCAAATTCAAAACTTCGAGGAAGGAAATTTGTTATGATATTGAAATGTGTGTGAGAAATTCAAGGTCTCAATACTCTTTTCAACTTAAAAATAAAAAATAGGTCTAAACTAAAATTGGTGATAAAAGGTGGCTAATCAAGCAATCATGTTATACTTTTATAATTATATTAGTTAAATTTATAAGATATGAAACTGAATTATATTTTTTTTCCTTGGAAAAAAATATTTATTTCATAGTGAAATAACATATCAGCCCTAAGATGGGGTTTTTACAATGCTCCTCGAGTTGTATGTTTAATTTACATAATGTTGGGTTTGTGTTATATTCTTTCGACGACTAGTCACGCGCGGGGGGGGTAACAGGGGTGGCAATAGCCCCTCTGGTACGTTGTGCTAGGTGCAACGTACGGGGGGGGGGGTCACAGGGGGGCTGGTAGCCCCCCCTATCAAGGTCTGGGGTAGTGCCCTGGATAAATTTTTTGGTCCTTATTTTCTGGTGGGTAGACCCGCCCATGGTTTTCTACATCGGTTTGCACATGGTTTTGGGGCATGATGGTTTTCAACCCCTGGTATTTTGTATATCTGGTCAAGGGAACTATAGTTATGTTCTAATCCAGGGTTAATGGATTGGGTTTTATGTATGCTTTGACATGTATATATTTTTTGTAACACTAATAGGAATATAATGAAAAATCAAGTTGGTCGTCCTGATTTGGGATCCAGGGAAAAATCTTTGTGTTTATGTGTTTTATGTTTTATGCTCTCTCTATTGTTTATTTTTTGTTTTAAATATTCGTTCGTAGACAATTTCTGTATAGGGTTAAAACCTACATTTGGTATTAGAGCAGTTACGGCTTCAAGAGGACGCCTTTGCTGCTGATGGGTTTTTGGCTCGGGCCTGAGGTAGACCCTATTCAGTGGAAGATCTGCGGGATCGATTCTTGCAGTGAAAGAAGATGGCGAGCGGCAGGAAGATAGAGATCGAGAAATTTAATGGTCAGAGTTTTGAGTTGTGGAAGCTCAATATGGAGGATCTGCTGGTGGATAAAGATCAGTGGATTGTGGTAGATCGAGGTACTAAAATAACGACAATGTTAGATAAAGACTGGAAGAAACTGGATCAGAAGGAAAAGAGCACAATACGGTTGTATGCCTTAGATTCAGTATTGTTGAATGTATTTGGGGAAGCTAGAACGAAGACCTTATGGGACAAGCTAGGGAATTTGTACCAATCTAAGTCTCTGGTGAATAAATTGTTCCTATGGAAAAAGCTGTATAACCTGAGGATGAAGGATGGAGACTCAGTGACAGAGCATCTGAACGCCTTCAATATTGTGGTAAGTTAGCTGTCATATATTGATATTAAAATCTCAGATGAAGATAAGTGCATCAGTTTTTTTTGTTCTCTACCAGATTCATGGGACAGTTTGGTTATTGCAATAGGTAGCAATACAACTACCTTGATTTTTGATGACACTGTATCAGCCTTACTGTCAGAGGAAATGAGACAGAGAAATATGGAGGGTCATAATGGAGATGCCTTATCTGTACGATGAAGGTCCCAAAACATAAATAAGAATAATGTTTCGAGTGGGAGATCTAAATCTAGAGGGAGATATAAATCTCTTGGAAAGTTTGTAAAGGTGTGCTGGAAATGCGGAAAGGAAGGGCCCTACAAAAAGGACTGCAGATCTAAAGCTCCTAAGAAAGGAAGGGGATCTGATGATGCTCCTTATGCAGAGAAAAAAACCACCTCAAATGATGGTGAGGACGTGTATTTGGCTTCCTCTTCAAATACACATGTATATCATGAGTCAAGGTTGATTGAATTGGGTGCATCCTTTCCCTTCACTCCTTACAGGGAGTGGTTCTATGAGTATGAGAAATATGATGGCGGTGATGTCTTCTTAGGTGATGATAGGAAGGCCAGAATCGTCGAACGTGGAAAATTCAAGCTGACGCTGCAAGATGGAAGGATTAGAACAATTCCTGATGTTTTTCACATTCCTGTATTGGCCAGTAATCTGATTTCTGTAAGCAAGATGGATGATGCAGGTGTAAAAAAAGTGTTCGAGAAAGATGCTTGTAAGATGGTTCGAGGAGCACTGGTATTAATTCGAGGAGTTTGGATTGGAAATATGTACAAGCTTCAGGATAGCACTATTATCGAAGGGTGAAACAGTTCTGTGGTTCCTGAAAGTGGAGTAAAAATCCTAGCGGTTTCTGGAGAAAACACCATGATATGGCATCAAAGGCTTGGACATATTGGAGAGAAGGGCTTTTGGATATTGCATGGAAATGGTATGGTAGAAGGTATGTCCAATAGCTCTCTAGATTTAGATTTCTGTGAACATTGTGTGTATGGGTAGCAGATTCAGGTGAGTTTTCCTTTTGGTGCTAAGAGGGAAAATAAGATATTAGAGCTTGTGCACAGTGATGTGTTTGCACCTGTGTCGGTTCCATCACTGGGTAAGTCTGTGTAATATGTTTCATTCATAGATGACCTCTCAAGGAATACATGGATATATCTCTGGAGGAATAAATCTAAAGTCTTTGACAAATTTAAAGAATTTAAGGCTTTGGTGGAAAACCAAACGAAGAAGAAGATAAAGGTGCTGAAGATAGATAATGGTGGAGAGTTCTGCAAGAAGGAATTTGAAGAGTTCTGTAAGAAGTGTGGTATAGCATGGTAGAAGACTACTCCATACACACCTCAGCAAAACGAAGTTTCGGAAAGAATGAATAGAACGCTGATGGAAAAGGAAAGAAGCATGCTCAGTGGTACTAGGTTAGGACAAGAATTCTGGGCAGAGGCAGTGGAGACTGCATGTTACTTGGTTAACATATCACCCTCATTAGCGTTGGAGGATAAGACTCCACATGAGGTATGGACAGGTAAGAAACCCTCTCTTTAACATTTAAGGGTATTTAGATGTGATGCATATGTACATGTTCCAAAGGAGAAAAGGAGAAAGCTAGATAATAAGTCTGAACGGTGCATCTTTATTGGGTATAAAATGGTTTAAAGGGTTACAATCTTTGGAACCCAGAAAAAAGGAAGGTTGTGTACATCCGAGATGTGGTGTTTAGAGAGGTGAAAGATATTGTTAAACATGAATTCTTGCGAAAGGAACCTGAGAAGATAAAGTTTGAGCTAAAGGAGGATGAATTAGACTCTACAACAGAATAAGACTCAGAAGAGGAAGAGCCACAAACTCCAGCTGTTAGAAGATCAGTTCGGCAAAGAAGACAACCAGAAAGGTATAGTCCATCTATTTTCTGTTCAAATTTTCCTTTAAATATAATTGATGATGATCCCAGAACCGTCAGGGAGGCAGTAGATTCATAGGATGGAAAATTCTAGAAGGAGGCAATTGTTGATGAAATGGCATCCTTGCATAAAAATGAGTCATGGGATCTGGTGGAGTTGCCGGCTGGAAGGAAGCCCATCGGGAGAAAATGTGTGTTTAAGAAGAATATGAATGTAGAGGGCAAGGTGGAGAAATACAAAGCTTGGTTTGTAGCAAAAGGTTATTCCCAGGTACCAGGAATTGATTTTGGTGGTATTTTTTCCCCTGTTTCCAAAGTTACTTCTATTAGATTACTTTTATATGTTGTTGCTGCATTTGATTTTGAGGTAAAATAGATGGATGTGAAGACAAAATTTCTTCATGGGGATCTGGAAGAGGATATCTACATGAAACAACCTGAAGGCTTTATGGTGAAGGGGAAGAAAGAGCTGGTATGCAGGTTAAAGAAGTCTCTATATGGGTTAAACAGTCACCAACGATGTGGTATCAGAAATTTGATACCTATATATAGGGACTTGGCTTCACCAAAAGCAAGGAGGATCACTGTGTTTATTTTAAATTAGTTTGTGACCGTGTTATTTATTTGGTCTTGTATGTGGATGATATGTTGTTGATTGCAAATGACAAAGAAATTATCCAAGATTTGAAGACCCAACTGTTCTCCAAATTCGACATGAATGATCTTGGTGCTGCAAACTATATTTTGAGCATGGAAATTAAGAGAAATTGGGCCAGAGGAAGTATGTCGAGACTTTATTGTAGAGCTTCAATATGCAGGATAGTAAACCGATCAATGTTTTGATTCTTGTAGGTACAAAGTTTTCTACTGAACAGTGTCCCAAGACACAAGAAGAAGAGGAGGATATATCCCGTGTTCCATATGCGAGTGCAGTGGGTAGCTTTATGTATGCAATGGTCTATACTAGACCAGACATTGCACATGCAGTGTGAGTATTGAGCAGGTTTATGTCAAACCTAGGGAAGGAGCATTTGACAGCAGTGAAGTGGGTTTTCAGATATTTGTGTGGCACTAGTGATTATGGCTTGTGCTACCAGGGAAGACCAGGATTGGAAAGAGTGTTGTACATTCGCGGTTTTGTTGATGCAGATTGGGCTGGAGATCTAGACCAAAGAAGATCTACAAGTGGGTATGTGTTTAGCCTATTTGGAGGTGCAGTCAGTTGGATGGGTAAAATACAGTCTGTAGTGGCTCTTTCAACTACATAGGAAGAATAAATGGCAGCCACTCATGCAAGCAAGGAAGTAGTTTGGTTGCAGAGATTGTGTTCAAGTATGGGGTTGGTGCAGCAAGCTATAAAGATAGACTGTGATAGCCAAAGTGCAATTTTCTTGGTTAAGAACCATGCTTATCATTCAAGGAAAAATAACATTGATCTTCAATATCACTTTGTGAGATATATGGTTGAAGATAAAAGGGTGTTGCTGGTAAAGGTGGACACTTTGAAGAATGTTGCAGACGCATTGACAATGTCTGTGAGCACTGAGAAGTTCTCTTGGTGTAGAGTAACAATGGGTGTTTCAAAGCTGGGCTAATGAATCAGCTCTCTTGTGGTCCCCTGCAAAAAGAAAACAACAAGTGGGAGAATGTTGGGTTTGTGTTATATTATTTCCACGACTAGTCACGCGCAGGGGGGTGACACGAGGGGTAATAGCAGACCCGCCCATGGTTTTGTGCATGTTTTTGAACATGGTTTTGGGGCATGATGGTTTTCGGCCCCTGGTGTTTTGTAGATCTGGTCAAGGGAACAACGGTTATGTTATAATCTAGGGTTAATGGATTTGGGTTTATGTATGCTTCGGCATGTATATATATGTGTTGTAACACTAAAAGGAATATAATGAAAAATCAAGCTAGTCGTCCTGATTTAGGAGCCAGGGGAAAATCTCTGTGTTTATCAATTTTATGTTTTATGCTCTCGCTATTGTTTATTTTTTGTTTTAAATATTTGTTTGTAGACAATTTCTGTATAGGGTTAAAACCTACACTAACTGTATCCTACCTTCCTACACTATTGTATAACAAACAAGAAATTCATAAAATTTCTTATCGTTCCTGATAAGTTGTTGTTCAACAATAAACTGAATTATATATATATATATATATATATATATATATATATATATATATCATTGTAAAAAAAAATTACTTATATAATTATTTTTTAAATTAGTATTATTATTTTAAATTCTATAAAAAGTATTTATAGTATGTAAAAATAATTTCTTTAATTAATATTTTTTTTGAAGAGTTATTTTCAATTTTATTTTATAAATTAATATAATAAAAAAGAAAAAACTATAATTTTGTTTTTTACTTTTTATTTTATCTAAATAATAATAAAAAAATTATGTCAATTGAAAATTCATCATTAAATAAAAAAATAAAAACTCTATAAAATGAACTCTTACCAAAATATAATTATCTAGGTATATAACATCAGCATAGAGACTAATGATTCAAAAAAAGAAATAATAGAAATTAATAATTCACAGTTTGATACATTTTAGATTTTTTTTATCGAATTTAAACATTAAATGTTAATATTTGATATTTACTTATATTATATTTTTTCAAAGGTATTAAATTCAATTTTTTTTCATAAAAATAACAATTATGAGGAAAATCAAATGTTAACAATGTACAATCTAGTTAGTGAGTATTCAAAAGTGTTGAATCTATTTTTACATAAAAAAATAACAATTTTGGATAATATTTAAATATTTCTTGACTTTTTGAATGTCAAGTAAATCTTCTCATTTTAATGGATGAATCAAGTTATGGCATTGTTTTTTTCCTCAGAAAAAACACAATCGTGGGGCCTTCCCTTATAACATTGGAATTATTAGGATCACACCAAATGTGTGCTCCATGTTAAACTATAGAGGCCTTTTGGCTTTTTAAATAGTCACTATCCACATAATATCATTTTATTTGTTGGGTTGAGGGGTCCAATTGTGGCATCACTGTTGTTAGTCACCAAATGCGTTCTTGGTGCCCAATA
Source organism: Pinus albicaulis (assembly GCA_034641835.2). NCBI lineage: Eukaryota > Viridiplantae > Streptophyta > Pinopsida > Pinales > Pinaceae > Pinus > Pinus albicaulis. The sequence goes on along the minus strand of JAXQQM020083898.1, from coordinate 182,201 downwards.
TTTTTAAATGTTTAAAACATGCCATCAAATTCTCTCTTTGATCCAATTTAATGAAACACTTTTTGTTTTCTCATTTTAGATAAATTATTAGATTTGTAATGTAATGTTTTCTAGGTAAATTTGGTAAATTTCGTAGGAAAATATTTAAATAAGAAATGTTAACAATGCACAATCTAGTTTTATTAGGAGTATTGAAACTGTTGAATCCATTTTTATAGTTTTTAATCGTACACATATATTACATACAAACAAATTCTTAAAACAAAACAAATATACAACTGCAAGAACATAAAATATGCACAGAGATTTTTTCCTAGAACCCAAATAAGTAAAACTAGATTGATTTTTCATTATATTCCTTTCAATGTAGCAATACATTATATACATGTCAAAGATATTAATAAACCCCAATCCATTAACCCTTAGATTATAACATAATTGTAGTTTCCTTGAAAGGATATACAAAATACAATGGAAATAAACGAGCATGGCAAAACCATTCACGAAAACCATTCGAAAAACCATGGATAGGTTTGCCTAGCATCCTTCGGTTTTCCCCCAATCATTGTTTCCTTATAATTTTTTTTCCTACGTCGTTACTCCAGACCTCATGTACAGGGGCTATCCACCCCCTACAAACCCCTTGGCAAGGGGGGTTGTCATCCCCAACTTGCCCGACACAACATAACATCACCTACGACCAGTCATGGAATGAATATAACACATACCCCACATTCTCCCACTTGTTTTTTTCTTTCCACATCGGGGGTCGCAATGGTGTACAATCAGTAGTACCGAGCTGTAGCACCCATTATTTCTATACAACAAAAAATTTCTTAACTCTTACATACTTTGTCAATGCATGTGCAACATAATTCCAAGTGGCCACCTTTACTAGAAACCCTTTTCTTTCTTCAACCATATCTCTAACAAAGTGATTTTTAACATTTATATTCTTTGTCTTAAAATGATAAGTAGGGTTATGTGCCAATAAAATTGTTCTTTTGTTCTCATAGTATATATTTATAGCTCTTTGTACCATCCCCATACTTGAACACAATATCTGTAACCAAACAAATTCCTTGCTTGCATGTGTGACTGCCATGTATTAAGACTTTGTAGTTGGAAGAGACACTACAAACTTGCTCTTTCTCATCCAAGTGACACCTCCTCCAAATAAGTTAAACACGTACCCACTTGGAGATCTTCTTTGAATTGATCTCCATCATACTATGAAACAAAAAATCCATGTATGCCCAACACTCTATCCAATCATGGTCTTCCCTGGTAGGAAAAAACATAATCACTAGTGTCATGCAAGTACCTAAAAACTCACATCACAATTTTCTAATGCTCCTTACATGGTTTTGACATAAACCAGATTAATACTCCCATGTAATATGAAATATCTAGCCTAATACAAAGCATTGCATACATCAGGCTACCAACATCACTAGAATATGGAACATGTCACATGTCCTCTTCCTCTTCCTATTTCTTGGGAAATTGTTTAGCAGATAACTTTACACCTACAAGAAGAGAAACCTTCACCGGTTTGTTATAGTGCATATTAAACTTCCACAATATTTTTTTGCAATACTTCCTATATTTTAACTAGAGCTTCCTCTTTTCTTGACCTTATTCAATTTTCATGCCCAAAATATAGTTTTTAGTACCAAGATCATTCATTTCAAATTTAGAGGACAATTGGGTCTTCAAATCTTGATAATTTATTTGTCAATTCCTATCAACAACATATCATAAATATACAAGACCAAATAAATAACATGGTGACTCATTAATTTAAGATACTGATAGTTATCTCCTTTTCTCCTTCTGAAGCCAAGTCCTCTTATATATCTAAAATATTTTTTATACCACATCTTGGTGACTACTTTAACCCATAAAAAGACTCTTTTAACATGCATACCAATTCTTTCTTACCCTTCATTCCAAAGCCTTCTGGTTGATTCATGTTGATTTCTTCATCCACATCCCCATGAAGAAATGTTGTCTTCATATCCATTTGTTATACCTCAAAATAACAAATAGAAGCAACAGAAAAAAGTAATAAAATATAAGCTAACATCATAGTAGGAGAAAAAATATCACCAAACTTAATTCTTGACACCTTCGAATAACCTTTTCCCACCAATCGATATTTTAATTTTTCAACCTTGCCTTTTACATTCATATTGTTCTCAGGCACTCATTTGCTCCAAATGGGTTTCCTTCCAACAAGCAACTCCACCAGATCCCAAGCATCATTTTTGTCCAAGGATTCTATTTCTTCACCAATGGCCTTTTTCCAAAGCTTTTAATCTTCTGCACCCAATGCCTCCCTAATATTTTTTGAGTCATCATTAGTAACGTATAAATAAGTATTTGAATAGAAGGTTGATGGACTATCAGGAAGGAAATTTTTGAAATACTACATGCACTAAAGAAATGGAAACCTTACCTAAATGGAAGACACATAAAGGAAAAAAATGATTATGATAGTCTTAAATACTTTTTGGAACAAAGGATATCTTCAGAAGAGAAGAAAAATGTGTCAGAAATATATTGGGTTATGAATTTGAAATCATCTATAAAAAAGGGAAGCTAATTGTTGTTTCATATGCACTCTCAAGAAAGGATGAGGATGCACACGCATTGCTTTATACCATTTCTATTATCCAACCAGATTGTATAACCGAAGCAAGGGAGCAATGGAAGAATGACAAAGAAGTATGTACACTCATTCAAAAATTTTAGAAAGATCCTAGTACATCTAATACATTTGGTTCGAAAAAATATTTCTTATGGTAAAAATATCGCTTATATATTTGTAAGAATTCCAAACTAAAACAAAAAAAATATTGGAATTGCAAACCTCTCCATTTGGAGGACACTCGGGATTTTTAAAAACTTACCAGACATTTAAGAAATAATTTTTTTAGGATGGCCTTAAATATGATATTCAAAATTTTGTGCTAGAAAGTTTGGTTTACAAGAAAAATAAAATTGAGACAATGAAGAAAAAAAAACATGAGAAGGGATGTTTTTTTATTTGAATTATCTAATAATTGTTCATTTACGTAATGTAAAGAAGGTTTCCGACTCAAAGTGGCTCATTTCTAAGTCGTTGATCTCTTTTTTCTTCTATTTCGTGAGTTTATTTGATAAGAGTGATGATAGGGTTTTTCGTTGAAGATGGTATGAGAAACCCAACCTCCAATATTGGGATTTGATGGTTTGTAGGACATGTACCTATATTTGTAACAACATTAACAAGAAGTTCTCCACTTTTAGCATTGATTACCATGAACTTACATGGAGTTTATAATGGATATTTGATATTTCCATTATGTGTATATGTGTGATTTAATGCGGTATATATCTCAATTAACTAATTAAATTCTACTACACCTGTATTTTATTTCGAATATATACTCTTGTATTCCATGCTAATGATAATAATTTACTGTGAACTAATATGTGATTAAATTTTGGCACTTTCCCATTCATGTATGTCTAAGAATATTTTAGCTCTGTAACCCTTATTGGGGCATGATTATTCTTATTATTTTTTTGTTACATTATTTAAATCTATTTTGTAGTTTATTAATCATGGGTTGATTTCATTCCCATTTTTATGGATTTTCATTCATGTACTCATGCTATCCTTGTATTTTGATAACAAAGAGTTGAAACATACATGGTGGCAGTCAGACCAAGATACCAGATGGGGATCCTATCATAAATGATGTGAGGTATAATTGGGACTTCACACAGGAAACACCCCCTGACTATTCATGGGTCATTTTTTCCCCTTAAAAACACCATATAAATAAAGGAGGCATTAACTTTGATGTTGGTCGTATGTTTCAGAATATCAAATTAGGTAGTGTGTAAAGTGAAAAGGGGAAAGAAGAATGTACATTTTGAGAGGTGGAGTCTATGTTTAAAAAATGGATTTGTAGCTTCTTGATTTTCAGGTTATTTGGAAGATTTATTTCTAACATTGTGAGCCCTAACATTTCCTCTTGTCTCAACAATAAAAACTTCTTCATTATCAATCTAGTCTAGAGTCCCCATAGTAGGATCGTGTTTCTTACCAAATATTCATTCTCTCATGCTAATATAAACATTACAAGTTTCCTCATCGTGGTATTTTTCATATAAATTGTGCCATGGGAAGAAGAACAAATATTTTGCTTAATAATCTTGCTAAGTACCATGGACATGTCTTAAAAAATGGGGTTTTGGTTGACCTTGTATGTTAAAAATTTTTTCATATGAAATGAATACATTTCTCATATATTTCATGACTTGAAGGATGGATGTCATATTATATTGATTATTTTGACCCTATAAAGGTACATTGGTTATACAAATTTATTCTTCATATTATAATAGATTTGGAGTGAAAAATCAGGGCTAGTAGTATTCTTGTCTTCTAACCGTCGACAGTAAGGTGGCACTACTGCCCTATTGTAGTGCATCATGGTTGCTTGATTTTCAAGGTAGATAATTTTAGGTATCTAATTATATAGTATGGTAAAATTAAGATTAGATTATTTAATGGTTTATCCTTTTCAATAGGAGACATTGTTGTACTCATATAAGAGCTCAATAGGGTTTATAGGCTACCCATAGGTAGATTTGAACTATTATAAAATATATTCCCAAGCGAAGAAGGATTTGCGAGAAAGTTTGAAAAAATAAGCAATGACTCTACCTTGAAAGGAATTCTAAAACAATCAGATAAAGGTTTTGTTATCATTTTCCCCAGTTTTGTGGCATGCATTGGATAATGTGGTTAAATTTTCATTTATAGTGAACGTTCTATTGGCTAAAAACTTAGGTAAATGCCTTTTTTGTCGCCACAGAAAACACCCTCCAAAATTTGGTCTACACTTGAATTTTTGAGATGAATTACACTTTTTGGTTAAATTAGGGTGCATTTTGGTGAAAAACATATGTTTGATCCAAAAATTTAAGTGCTCAATAAGGAAAATTTTAAGCACTTGATCGATATATTGAGGCAGTTAAAAATAACTTCATCGAGCATTTGAACAAACCATTGGTCAATAAATTTTTAATTCGAGTTAACGGATCGATATAGAGTTAAGGCTCGATTGAAAAATTGATCAAAATTTATGTAGGAATGCAATAAAATACAAAAATAAACATAAACCCAAAGATAGAGTAGAAAATATACTTCATTTCATTAACATCAAATAATTGAAATAAGCTTACAGATAGAATGGAAATAAACTAGCTCGGGTGATGGTAGTTTATCTTTAATAAGCGATGTGGTGGATTCACACCTCTAAACTGTCTTACAATGAGGCTCAAGGGACTATTTATTATTGAAAAAAATTTGAGAACCATAAACAATCAAAACCCTAATCAAAGCATATGGAGCACCAAGATGTTGTGGTCCCTCTTGGAGTTAGTTGGGAAAAAAAATTCTTGGGGTCGTATCTTGGTCATATTATCTTTGTTTTGAACATAAGATATATCCTCCAAAATATCTATCCAAGTCCTCAAAAAAACATCTCTCCGTGTCCTCAGAAAAATGTAGTTTAGGGGGTCAAAAAATCTCTCGAATTTTAGGACCTGAAAAACTACTAAAATTAGTAATTGCAGCTATTAAAAAGGAAACTCATGAAATCAACTCAAGATCTAGGGGTACTATGTGGGTGTCCACCAATATCCATCTGGATCATTCCTCCCCATATAGGGAGAAATGGTCCCCATTTCATGCAGATCGTCCATGAGGTGAGGGAATTTCTATTGAATTTGGTCCCCAATGAACCACTTGCTCTCATGAAGGAGTTGGACTGCTTTGAAAACTCGATATAGATGGATCCTCTACTAGCAAGTGTTCTTGATCTATGTGTCCATGATAGGATTAGTTTTGGCATGTGCCATGGAGTCTGGTTTAACTCTATTTTAGGTCCCTATATTACTAGTATAGTCCCTTATTGTTGTTAGTGTAACCCCCTTATTGTTATTATTGTACCCTTGTAACCCCCATATTGTTATTATTGTGCCCTTAAATTATTATTTTTAGGTCAGCTAGGATTACATTGTGGCCCCATGGACTCCTATATATAGAAAGGAGGTTTTGTAATTTGAATCATCCAAGAATTATTCATTCATGTAATGTATTGGAGGTTACCCCCTTGAAGTGGCTTATTTATAAGGCGTTAATATCTCTTTTCTTCTATTATTGGAGCAGTTTTCACAACATTTGGTATCAGAGCTTTGGATTCTAGGGTTTCGCTACTCCAAATAGGTCATCATGGAATTTTCGCTATAACATTTTTTCTAGAAAGTTTCAGAAGCTGAAATTTTTAGGGTGGTAAGCCGGAATCCTGATGAACAATGTCACAAAATTTCAAAGCTTGCTTCGCAATATTTTAGGAGATATGATCTATGCAAGGTAGGTCTTTTTTTAGGCTCTTGAATTTCACTTAAAACGGTCATTGCGTAATTTTCGCTATAACGTTTTTTCTACGAAGGTTCCGAAGCAGAAATTTTCAGACTGCGAAGCTAAGATTGTGAGGAACATCATTAGAAAATTTTAGAGCTTGGTTCGAAAAATTTTCAGAGATATGATCTGTGGAAGTTAGGTCTTTTTCAGGCTCCCTAATTTCATCTCAAATAGGTGATCTTTGGAAAATATTCATAACTCTCTCTCTGAGCATCAGATTGGAATTCTGTAAAAAGTGACTAGAATTACATGGACTTTAGTTTCCTGTCTATAAATTTCAGAGCCAAAGGAGAAAACAGTGACACGTGGCGAGTCGTACAATTTCACTCTACTTAACTAGTACATAATTAGGTCATTGTGGGACATTGGACATAACTTTTCCTTGAAGAATCCATATCAAGTCAGACCTATCGAATTTGAAAGAAGCTTCAGAGGATTAATACATGGCCAAATTTTAGATATTGAGTATTTCCATTTATAGAGATAATTCAATTTCAATAGAGATCTCTACAAAAGCAAGTAAAAGGTGTGTATTTTTTTTCCCGAATTGCATAAGTCTTGTTTGAAGAATCAAGTTGAATTGATTCCAAGGGCATATTGTAGAATATATATCAGTATTGGTTTCTAAAATTTCCCCTAAAAAGAATTCAACACCCATTAACCCTTTAGAAGGCTCTACTATGACTCATGAAGATGAAGAATGACAATATGACATATGAAAATTACAAGAGCAAGTGCAAAAAATTTCTCTCTCACAAAGATCAACAAAAACTGATATGGATGTTTTGAAGAAAGGTGTGGAAACTAAGATGGATGGTTTGAAGAAAGTCGTGGAATGTAAAATAGATGGCATGGAATCTAAAATGGATGACATGGAAGCTAAGATCAACGAAAAAATGGAAAACATGAAGAATGATCTAAAAGTAGACATGGAAGGCTTGACAAAGTTGATACAATAAGTGTTTCCTAATGGTGAAAATATAGTAGAGGAAAATCATGATGAGAACAAAATAAATGTTAATCATGATTTCATAAACTCTAATGTTGGCGGGAAGAACCACCATATTCCAAAAATGGATACGATGAAGTTTGATGGAAAGGATCCTGTAACATGGATACTATAGATGGAGCAATATTTTGATCTCCATAATGTGCAAAACACACAAAAGTTACACATTGCAGCTTTACATTTAGAACAAAATACATTTGTATGGTATCGATGGCTTTGCTCCCGTAAAAAAATTGTCACTTGGTCAATTTTTACGGAGGAAATGATAGCACATTATGAGGATCCAAAGAGAAACACCTTCTTTAGCCAATTGATAAATCTCAAACAAAAGGGTTTAGTGGGGCAGCACATTGAGGACTTCCAAAAATTGAATATAAGGGTAACTGATATTCCAGAGGGACACAGGATTGATCTCTTCCTAGGCACTTTAAGGGATAACATCCAACATGAAGTTCGCGTTTTGGAACCTGATTCATTGGAGAAGGCATTCAGGTTGGCAAGAAAAGTTGAATGTAAAATTATGGCGACAAGGAAGCCTACCACTCAATTCTATAAAGAAGGAAGTGTTGCTACGTCTAGATTTCCACAACCTACAAGGTTGACACCACAACAATTGGAAGAAAAAATATCAAAAGGGCTTTGCTACAGTTGTGATAGCAAATACACTAAAGGTCATAAGTGTGCTGAGAAGAAATTATTTTACATAGATTGTGAAGAGGAAGAAGAAAATAAACAAGAAGAGGATATACACCAGGAACCAGCCCTAGAAGAGGAAGAAATGAATCCGACCATATCGTGTAATGCACTGGCAGGAATTACCACTCCTCAAACTCTCAAGATAGAAGGAAAAATCAAGACGAAAAAGGTAATAGTGTTGATTGATTCAGGTAGCACCCATAATTTTATTCATTGTAAGGTAGCCAAGGAATTAAATTGTTTCCTATACCCAACACGAGAATGTCAAGTGATGGTTGCAAATGGAGGAACTATAAATTTCTCTGGAAAATGCCATAATATCAAGCTAACCATGGGGGAATATGTATTGACTAGTCCAATGCTTGCCATTCCTATGGGAGGTGCTGATGTTGTACTAGGAGTACGATGGTTACAATCTTTGGGGACGGTAGCTTTTAATTTTCAAGAACTTTTCTTGAAATTTTTTTCAGAAGGAAAGGAAGTCGAATTACGGGGTATTGCGGGGAAGCCAGGAAGGACAATAAGCTCTAATGTCATGACAAAGCTTCTAAAGAAAGAACAACGAGGCGTAATTGCACAATTATGCTCACTAGAAGTTCCAACATCAAAATCATCTATTTCTGCAGATCTCCAACAAGTCTTGGACAATCATTCCAAGGTGTTAGAAACTCCCAAAGGACTCCCACCTATTCGTGATCATGATCATGCTATTCATTTGATTCCAGGAAGTGTTCCTCCAAACATCCGGCCTTATAGATATCCTTACTTCCAAAAGAGCGAAATTGAACGCATGATTGCAGAAATGTTAGAGGCAGGTATAAATCAACCTAGTCAAAGTTCTTTCTCTGCTCCTGTAGTATTGGTACACAAGAAGGATGGATCATGGCGAATGTGTCCGGATTATAGGGAGCTCAATAAGCTCACCATTAAAGATAAATTTCCCATTCCTGTGATTGATGAATTATTGGATGAATTACATGGAGCAATTTATTTTACCAAGTTGGATCTTCGTTCGGGATATCATCAAATTAGAATGAAGACTAAAGATATTCCGAAAAAATCATTTCGAACTCATGAGGGTCATTATGAATTTTTGGTCATGCCTTTTGGCCTTACCAATGCACCTTCTACATTTTAAGGGCTGATGAATTCCATTTTCAAACCCTTTGTTGAGCTAATTTATGTTCCTAAACTAACACAATATTTATTATCAATCCGGGTTGTTTATGCTTTGAGGCAAGATCACTATATGTGAAGATCATATATAATCAACCTTGAAAGATATGCTAAAAGTAATACATTTTACAACTCCAACTCAATTAGTTTAAAAGGAGGAATAATATTGAAATGGTTCTTGACTCAAGAAATTCATTTCAACCTCAATTACCACTTAATGAATCAGAGATTAAAAACCAAGAACTTTAAGATGGATAAATTATGAAATGAAAGAAGCTCTTAACTTAAGAGACATGTAAAGTGTTCCATTATAATTTATTCATCTTAATATCAAAAATCTCAACAAGAAAATGCTTGCACACAACAAAAGAAACCAACTTTAATTCATCATTTTCATAGAAGGGATGCTCAACTTGATACATCGGTTTTTCCAACTTGATAAAGTGATGAATAAGTTATAAACTAATGACATCAATCACTATGCATAAATCATTAAACAATCTGAAATAAAGCTTTGAAAACCAGTTCTACAACAAGGAAATAAAACTAGTTACAAGAAAGTGTACTTAGCTTGGAATGGGGGCCCGTCCACCCTTGCCTTGCACACTTGATAAATGATCTCAGAAGCTTAACTTCAGTCACACATCCATAACATTGAACAGCAAATTGATAACAGCACAAGTCTTCAAATTAACTTCTCAATCCAAAATTGTCACAATATAAAAGTATATAAGTCGATAATAATCCTAATACATAAGCCATCAAAGCTTTGGCTTTAAATAAGAAGTCTCATGAAAAAACTGATCTATTTTTACTCAAACAAACCCATCTACTTCTCATCCACCTATCCAAGTCGAATTCATTATTCTTATCCCAAGAAATATGGTCAATCCCATAGAATCTCAAAACTGTCCTATTTCTATGGGATTTCTGAATGACTAGTCATGATTGACTAGAACTAAATGGGCCTAATAAAACTTGTTCTGTTCGAACTAAGCATAGGTGGCTTAGTCCTAGTTGCCAAGCTGTCCATCCATGCATTCAACTCGTGCCCAAGTGTCATGCAACCATATCAACCATATAGCTATTACGGGAATTTCTGAATCAGCCAATTTTGCACTAAAAATCAAACTTTCATAAAAACTTTAGAATTTGAAAAATTAAAATTAAATACCCGAATAGATATCAAATATATGTCAAAATGGAATAAATGAATGGAAAATGGATGGAAAATAGATGGATAAATAAGTTTCTTTGAGCAAAATAAGACCAAAACTAAGGCCAAACATCTCTCCCTTGCTTATCATCAAGCATGTCCCCATGCTTGCCTGTTCCTCTTTGACCTTCTTCTTTCTGAAGTAGATGTTGTACCTGTTGATGCTTCCTGTTGTGCTGCCCTTGCCAAACAATCTAAACCTGTGTCATGTCGTTCTTTAAACAAAGTTGCTTTAACCTTCTGCTTCTCATATTTGGCCTGCCACATGTTCTTTTCCTTCAACCATTTAAATGCTTGTTTAGAAATTAGATCATTCTTCCTTTTCAATTTCCCCAAGTCTTCTTTCAATTTTTCATTTGTTTTGATCAATTTAGCATTTTCTTTCCTGTTTGCTTTGTTCTCCTCTTCTAACTGATTTTCAAAAATTTTACTAATTTCTAATTGATCAGTTAAATCCTTGATTTTCCCATCTTTTTCAAAATCCTGAGTTGTTTTCATTAATGATGCAGCTGCTTCATCATCATAGGCAGAATCCCTATCAAATTCTTCTTGTGGAATGTTATTTTCTTCTTGTGGTCTTGGAAAATATGTTTCTTCTTTCCTGTCTAAATTGATGGGACTTTTGTTTGTAAATCTTTTGGGAATAGACATCACAGATATTTCATAATCCATAGCCATATTATTTTGCTGTTTGGCTCTTGTTCTAGGATACACGGGTGAATTCATCACTCCCCTACTTTCCTGCTCTGTTTTCTCTTGCACCTCTGTAATATGTTCAGTAAAATGATTTTTAACCATGAATTCTCTCCACACTATGCCCTGCAATCTTACTTGATATTCAACTAGGATTTTAATCAATCCTTGATGATACATTTGTCTTGCCTTAAGCCTGTTTTCATGTCTTGCTGTTTCAATCATTTTTAAGAGGCTTTTATATAGGAAATAAGGTAAATTAATCCTATCTTCCCCCTTGATGTGCTGTAGAAGTTTAACATGATATAAATGGGCAACACTATATCCTCGGTCACAAGTTAAAAACTTTTGAATAATCAAGACAAATTCTCTCCATGGCTCATTAAACCATTCCCTGGGTATACCTTTTGTCCTATCAAATGTTCCCTTCCGGTTTTTCTCAAGGAAGAAATTCCATGCTTTCTCCTTGAAGTGTAGCCCTTTGTAATACTTCTCTCCTAACATTGGCAAATCTAAGGCTTTGGACAAGTATTCTTGGGTTACTGGAACAATGATTTCTCCTACTCGAGTTTGGTCTTGATTGAAATTCTTTATAAAATCTTTGGTTATCTCCTCAGAATGGCCATTAAATTTTTGTAGGAAGCCTATCATTCCTGCCTGATAGAGTTTTTCTATGGTCTCTTTTCCCCAGCTTTCTATTTGAAATTTTGGCTCTACCCTGTTTGCCATTGTTTCTGTAAACCAATCAATGTAGGCTTCTGCTGTTACTAACTTCATTTTAATAAAAATTATGACTATTTTTTTTAAAATGAAATTCAGTAAGCAAAGAAGCTTACCTTCCTTTTCTGACTCAACTCAACTCTGCACTTTTAACCTCTGATATATTCCCTTGCAATAACACTCTTCTGAATTCCCTGTTGAATACAAGCAACACCTGTATACTCTGTTAATACACTGATCTCTGTTTTTTTTTATTAAATACACACAGTACCACAAACCACACAATCATGATTTACTTGTGTATATATATATATAAAAATAAGAAGAATCAAAGAGTGCTCTCGGCCTAATCGAAATTTTTCGCACTGTTTGGACTTAAGCAAAGGTGTATGCAAACAACAATTTCGTGCAGACTCATCATAAATATGCAACAAACTTTCGGCCTCAACATGGCTTCAACGAACCCGACTCTATTTTTCATCCATAATTCAATGTGACCTTTAAGCATTTGATCCCTGACTGTCAAAACAAAACAAAACGCAGTGGCAACAAAATGTTTTATGGCGTTTTTAGTTTACACGCTAACTGTTTGTGAAAACATTGGTGCGCATAGATCACGGCTTAGTGCGCAATTCAACAATCCTCTGCCATACTACTTCACTTAAAACTTGTTACTCATGCAACGGATTTTCCTCAAAATGCTGCGCTATTAGCAATCCTTAAGTGCTGTCGATCTGGAGATATTCACGGGTTTGAAGTTACCTGACTGTCAACAAAACGCGTGGAATGTAATCGGCGCTCCAAATCCCTACTGTTTCGGTTAACTGAGCTGGTGTCAAAACACAGGATCACAAATTAATGTCAAACAATATTCCATAATCGCTGAGTGTTAATGAACTCCACTGTTACCTGACTCAATCCTGGAAATCTGTGATCTCTGATCGTCGAATCCGGAGCAATTTCTTACCTTAAATTCGCCTTCTTGCTTTCCCCGGAGCGATTTCACTATTCCCTTGCTTCAACCGCCTTCTCTTCTTTCCAGATTAATCAACCGCCTTCTCTTTTCTTCAGATCAATGTTTTGTTTCAAAACGCCTTCCTTCTGAGCTCTGGCAATGAGGAATGAGGTTGAAAGTCATGAATGGACCGAGTTCATGGTTGTACCGTGTCTGATGGCATTATTATGTGAGGTTGGTATGGTTGTCCTCTTTGACCAGTCGACAGACTGTGTCATGAGGATACCACTGCCTTGTTTAATGTTTAAACTATATACGTACACCACCACCTGCGCATGTTATGTTTGAATGACATGGCTGTTTTATCACACCACCGTGCACGCTATGGTTGAATTATCACGTTGTATTGTCACCACCGTGCACGTTGATTTCCCATCGTCGTGTGCTATGATATGCACCAACGCATTTCACTTTGAATGATACACCCGTATCATCACTACCTTCTGCATGAACTGATTACTTCCGCCGTGTCCTTTCGTGCAATGATTCTCCTGCGTTGTATATGCCATTATCATTCTGTCAACCCTGTCAACTATGTCATAACCATTATGTTCCAACTATGCGCCATATACCTTTGCCTATGTTTATACCATATGCGCATTGATTATATGCCATTGACCTTACCTCTTATGCGTATTAACCTTATGTCCTTTGCGTTCAATTCGCATTCCTCATTTACACTTATGGTATATAGTCTTTGTATAGCGCATTATTTGTTTTGCTTTTTATGCATATCTTTATGATTTTTAAAATGACCATCTTAGGTCATTTTTAAAATCATCACCCTACTAATGCTTGATTTATGTATGCAGGTGGAAAGAGTTGTCCTAGCTTGGTCTTTTGCTCAAGAAAAATATTTAGGTTTATAGGGAATATGTATGAGAAATGTGTATATGAATGAAATGGAATATGTATAGGATATTATGAAGATAGGATATGTATAGGGAATTATGAATATAAGATATGTATAGGAATATTGAATATCCTCAGGTACTAACTTTAACTTAACAAAAACTAAAAATTCCTAAGAAAAATTTGAATTTCAAGCACAAAATGACTATTCATATACTTCCCTGAATGATGTTTGTACAGGTGGAATGAAGTCAGATGTTGTAGATGAATCAAAAAGTGAATTTTATTGCTGCTCCTTGTCCTTCATGCTCTGGTTCTTGAATTGAAAATCAGGTCCCTTTATAATGATTCCTTGTTTCAGGTCCCTCTGCACTGCTTACATAATATGCACATGTTGTTTTGGCAGGTCTCTCAGGTCCCTCCGTATTGATTTCTTCTTTCAGGTCCCTCTGTTGACAATACAAGTTTCTTCTATACTTCAGCTTTTCAGCTAAAGATCTAATACAAGTCTCCCCCTTGCTTAAGATATGACTTGTCCTCAAGTCATTTGTTGATGGAGAGTACCTGTATTGAAGTTATGTGAGAACAATAGAACAAGAAAAGGAATTCATAGAGTCCAAGTTGCCTTGATTTTCCCCTATGAATTCATGTTTGCATAGTGCCAGTTGCCTGGTTTTCACTAGCAAACAAATTATTATTTTTTATGTTTTTTTTTTATGTTTTTTTTTATTATTATTTTTTATTATTTTTTTATTATTATTTTTTATTTTTTTTTTCATTTTTATTCAACTACAGGACTGGAAGATGGCTGAACTTGGTGTGCCATGACTTCCAGTTCTGTATCTTCTGTCAGTTGTTTCATAAATGCTTCTTTACTGATAGGCCTATTATAAACTTTGAGCCTATGTCCATTCACTATAAAAGAGGTGGAATCCTGGTCAATTGTCTTGATATTTACTGCTCCATTGTCGAAGATTTCATCAATTTCATATGGGCCTAGCCAGTGTGTTGTGAACTTTGCTTTGAAATCTTTGAACTTGGAGTCAAAAAGTAATGCCCAATCTCCCTTGCGAAATGTCTTTGTCTTGATATATATGTCGTGCCACTTCATTCTTTGTTGTTGCACCAATGTAGTATGTTCTATGGCTTGTTGACGATGCTCATCTAACTGATTCAGTTCCATGATCCGCTGCTGTTGTGCTTCTGTCAGGTCTAGTCCTAATTCAGCTGCTAGTCTGTATGATTGTATCTGAAACTCTATAGGCAATAAGGCCTCTTTTCCATATACTAACTGGTATGGACTAAAACCAGTTGTATTCTTCCATGTAATTCTATAGGCCCATAGTGCATCTTGTAATTTTTCAGACCAATCTTTTCTGTTCAGCTTTACTGTTTTTGTCATGATGTTCTCTAGGACTTTATTTGTTGATTCAACCTGCCCATTTGCTTGAGGATGATATGGTGTAGATGTTCTGTGTTTGATCTTGTACTTCTCTGTTAGATCTCGTACCAGTTTTGATGTAAATTGTGTTCCTTGATCTGTTACAATTTGTCTTGGTACTCCATATCTGACAAAGATTTCTTTAAAAAGAAAGTTGACCACTATATCTTCTGTTGCTCTATGCACTGCTTTCGCCTCTGCCCACTTGGTTACATAATCTGTACATACTAAGATGTACTTGTTTCCATTTGATGATGGATTGATGGGTCCAACGAAGTCAAGCGCCCATTGCTCAAATGGTTCTATGAGGACCTGTGGCTTCAGCGGCATCTCATCTCTTGTTATTGGTCTCCCTGTTCTTTGGCAACTGTCACATTGCTTGACATATTTCTTAGAGTCTTTGAAGATGGATGGCCAGTAGTAGCCCAGTTGCAGCACCTTATATGCTGTTCGTTTATCTGCAAAATGGGCACCACATGGTTCATCGTGACATGCCTTTAGAATATCTAATATTTCATCTTCTCGCACACATTTTCTAATTATCAAATCTGGACCAGTATAAAATAAATCACCATTTACCCAACTATACCTGGAACTTTCTTTAATAATTTTTTGTCTTTGCTTTTTAGTGAATTGGTTTGGTAACTTTCCAGAAGATAAATAGTTTGCCATGTCTGCAAACCATGGTGTTTTTACTGTGATAGCAAACAGATGTTCATCGGGAAAGTTATCTGCAACCGGATTTGGATCATTGGGTGAATGTATGCGGGACAGAAAGTCAGCTACTTGATTTTCCTTGCCTGGCCGATCTTGTATTGTGATATTAAACTCTTGCAGTAATAGTAACCATCTTGTTACTCTTCCATTGGTTATAGGTTTATTCATCAAGTATTTGATTGCTGAATGATCTGTATGAATGAAAACTTGATATCCTGTTATATAATGTCTGAATTTGTTTACTGCATGTATAACAGCTAACATTTCTTTCTCGGTGACTGTATAGTTCAATTCTGCCGGTGTTAGATTCTTGCTTATAAAGTATATTGCATAATTGAACAAGTTCTCTTTCTGCCCAAGGGAGGCACCTATTGCGGTATCAGATGCATCAGTTGATATATGAAATGGCAAAGACCAATTTGGTCCATGGAGAATGGGTGCAACTGATAATTTTTCTTTTAGAATTTGAAATGCATTTTGACAGTCATTTGTCCAGTGAAATTCAATATCTTTTGCTAATAAGTTAAACAGAGGTTGGGCTATTTTACTGAAGTTTTCAATGAATCGTCTATAATAGCCTGCATAGCCTAAGAAACTTCTTACCTCTTTCTGTGTTGTAGGAGGCATTAAGGTTACTAGGACTTGGATTTTTGTTGGATCCACTTTAATTCCTGAAGAAGAAATATGGTGTCCCAGAACTATTCCTTCTGTCAACATTATATAGCATTTCTCATTGCTTAATGACAAATTTGTTTCAATGCATCGTTTCAACACTTTCTCAAGATTATTTAAGCAATCATTATATGTGTGTCCATAAACTGTAAAGTCATCCATGTAAACCTCTACACATTCATGGATTAGATCAGCAAAAATTGCAAGCACTGCTCGTTGAAAAGTTGCAGGTGCATTACATAAACCGAATGGCAAAACATTATACGCATAGGTTCCCCATGGGAAAGTGAATGTTGTCTTGTCTTGGTCTTCTGTTGCTATTCTAATCTGGTTGTACCCGCTAAACCCATCTAAGAAAGAGAAGAATTTCTTTCCAGCCAATGAGTCTAACACTTGATCAATAAATGGTAGAGGAAAATGATCTTTGAGTGTAGCTTTGTTTATTTCTCGATAATCCACACATATCCTCCACTTTCCATTTTTCTTTGGAACAATAACCAGTGGAGAAACCCATTGACTATCTGAAATAGGATAGATGAATCCAACATTTAACAATTTTTGCAATTCATCTTTCACTATTTCTTTCATCATAGGATTCATTCGTCTTTGAGGTTGTCTTACAGGTTTAATTTGTTCATCTGTATAGATGTGGTGGACACATGTGTTAGGATGGATTCCTTGCATGTCGGTATAATCCCAGGCAAAAGCTTTTGAATATTTCTGTAATAATGCAATTACCTCTTGTTCTTGTTCTGATTGCAACTCATTTCCAATGTTTAAATGTTTTCCAGGACTTACCTCAATTGTTTTTATTATTGGATTGGAGATTGTGTTTACAGGAAAGATGTCTATAAAAGAATTTCTCAAAGTTTGAATAGTACAGGTTTCCTGAAAACTTTGGTTCAAAAGGTTATTTGCAGCTTCATATTGCATTTCTCTAATCTGCTCTGAAATACTTGGTTCTGAAATGAAAAGATCCATTAAGTCTTCATTCCCTTCTTCTTCTCTTAGATCAAAGAATTTATTTATACTTAAAACTGATTTAGTTTGCTGTTTTTCTTGAGCTTCAAGTACTGATTCTAAAGAAGTTGACTGTGTAGGTGAATAAAGAGCAATATGTTTCCTTTCTTCTCCATGTGAAATAATCATGCTTCTTGATCTGCATCCTATAAAGGCATCAGCGGTAGCTAACCATGGTCTGCCTAAGATTAGAGGATGTCCTCCCAAATTTGTTTTTGGTTGCAGAATAAGGAAGTCAACAGGATACTCCCATGAATCCAAAGAGACTATAATATCTTCCAATATTCCTTCAGGAAAAACTTTAGATCTGTCTGCCAATTCTAAGATTGTAGAGGTTGATCTAATGTTGTTCAAATGCAAAGTTTTCATGGTCTCCATTGTCATTACATTTATAGCTGCTCCCAAGTCTATTAATGTGTTTGGTACTGAGAAATTATTTATTGATATAGTAACCATAGGGATACCGGGATCAATATATTTTTCTACTATGGTTTGTGTAGACATGAGGCTTGCTAGTTTACCAATGACTTGGATTGTAGTAGGATCCTTCTTCTTTTTCTGTGATTTCTTAATGCACAATTCCTTTATTGTTTTAGCATATATTGGTATTTCTTTAATTGCCTTTAACAAAGGAATTTTGACATAAGCATTTTTTAACTCATCTAAAATATCAAATTCAGGAAGGGTTATTTCTTTTTGTTGTTCCACTAACCTTTCAGGATAAGGTGGTGTTTGAGTTGTAATGTTTGTTTCTTTCTGAATTTGTATCTTAGTTTGTGATGTTTCAGGTGATTCTCCTTGTTCGGTTGGTTCTTCTATGATTGGAGGAGAATCCTTTTTAAGCACTTTTCCAGATCTTAGATGGACTTCATTAAGAGGAAGAATTGAATATGTGGGAAAACATGTTGCTTCCTCTACAGTATATGCAGCTTTTTCCACCTTATTATTTGGATTTGCAATTGGTTGTGCTGGTAATTGAGTTGGTCTGGGTTGATTTGTGGGTAGCTGCAACTGTTGTGGTTGGGTCAACAACGGTGGGGAATTCTGCTGCGGATATGGAATGGATTGTGGATATGCAGAATGTTGTTGTTGAAATGGTATGGATTGAGGATATTGTGGATATGTGAATGGCTGTTGATATTGTTGCTGGTATTGTTGAGGTGGCTGGTTTCCATAACCATATCCTCTCCAACCTTGTGCAGGTTGTTGTGGATATTGTTGTGGAGGCCAAGCTTGCCATGGCATTGGAGTTTTCCAAGGATTTTGAGATGGATAAAGGTAATTTTGTTGAGGGAATTGTTGCTGATTTTGTTGAGGCATTCTAGGTTGCCATGGTCTTCGTGGTGCTACATAATAAAAACCTTCCATTCCTGGCACTTCTTCCATTGAATTCATTTGTAATTCTTTCAATTTTAGACAATTTTCTGTAGAATGTTTTTCTGTACAAAGACCACAAACCTGAATACTCTTAACACTATCCAAAGGACATTCTCTTAATGGATGTTTGTTTCTACATTTGGGACAAAAGATTGCTAAAGCTTGGTCTTGTTCTTCTTTTCTCTTATTTGTCTTTAGCACATCTACTTGTGTCCCTAATGTACTTAAAAGATCTGTTTTGAAATTTTCCAATAAACTTCCTATTTCAGCTCGTGTTATCCCTCCTGCAGATGACTTTGCTGCTTTTGAACTTACTTCTCTTCTTCCTGTTTTTGCTCTTCCTCTAGAATATTTTTGACATAAGTCAACAATTTCTTCGAATGGTAGGTTTGAGATATCTCCTTTACCCATCACATTCAAAATGTCAAGATATTCATCCCTTATACCCTTGAGAAAGATTGTTCGAATGGTTTCTTGATTTAGAGAATGTTGTTTAGATTTCTGTAGATTATACAAAAATCTTTCCAAATATTCTTCTAGACTTTCATCTTCTTGTTGTGTCATTCTAAAAATATCTTCCTTTGAATCTCTAGATCTGCAGTAAGCTTGATATTTTTTAAGGAAGACTGATCTCATATCATCCCAAGAAGTTATTGTATGTTCTCCTAAACCCATAAACCATTTCAAGGCTGCTGCTTTTAATGTTGCAGGGAAAAGACGAAGTTTATGGATGTCATCAGTATATCCATATGTTCTACATAGAATATCAAATTCAAACATAAATTAATCAGGATCTTCTGTTGACATTCCATAAAAATTTGGCAATACAGAAGGTGGAATATTTTTCATTTTTACTTCTTCTCCTAATATTGCACTTGTGTCAATTATTGGAAAGCCAAAGGTAGTTTCATCTTCTTGTCTTTTCTGATCATTTTCCATTTTTCTATCATTTTCTTGTTTTGCATCCTCTTCTCTTTTTCTTCTCCATTCTGCTTGTTGTCTTTCATATTGAGCTCGTTGTTCAGGAGTGAGAATAACAGATCCATGTCCTTCTTCTGCCATTGATTGATTTGTTTCAATTTTAAGTGGAGTTTCAGGTTGATCAAAGATAAGAGGATTTATGGATGGAAATAAAGTTTGTTTTCCTTTGATGATTTCTTTTTGTTTTCCAGAAGTTGAAGATTGTTTTTGCTTTGCTTCCCAAGCTAACAAAGTTTGTCTCTCAATCAAAGTCAATCTTTGTCCACTTCTTTGTTTTTTTGCCAATTCCTCAATGATTGGATTACCAGTAACTGGGGTGTTTGATGATCCTATCTCTATTTGTGGGGGGTTTTTAATAAATCTACCATGAGGATCTCTATGTCTAGGCATAAAGAAACATAACTAAAAAATGTAACTACTGTTTTTGTGTTTTTTTTTTAATATTTTTTCTCTCTATTGACTATGCCGATATTTGCCTCCCCGGCAACGGCGCCAAAATGTTGAGCTAATTTATGTTCCTAAACTAACACAATATTTATTATCAATCCGGGTTGTTTATGCTTTGAGGCAAGATCACTATATGTGAAGATCAGATATAATCAACCTTGAAAGATATGCTAAAAGTAATACATTCTACAACTCTAACTCAATTAGTTTAAAAAGAGGAATAATATTGAAATGGTTCTTGACTCAAGAAATTCATTTTCACCTCAATTACCACTTAATGAATCAGAGATGAAAACCAAGAACTTAAGATGGATAAATTATGAATGAAAGAAGCTCTTAACTTAAGAGACATGTAAAGTGTTCCATTATAATTCATTCATCTTAATATCAAAAATCTTAACAAGAAACTGCTTGCACACAACAGAAGAAACCAACTTTAATTCATCATTTTCATAGAAGGGATGCTCAACTTGATACATCGGTTTTTCCAACTTGATAAAGTGATGAATAAGTTATAAACTAATGACATCAATCACTATGCATAAATCATTAAACAATCTGAAATAAAGCTTTGAAAACCAGTTCTACAACAAGGAAATAAAACTAGTTACAAGAAAGTGTACTTAGCTTGGAATGGGGGCCCGTCCACCCTTGCCTTGCACACTTGATAAATGATCTCAGAAGCTTAACTTCAGTCACACATCCATAAAATTGAACAGCAAATTGATAACAGCACAAGTCTTCAAATTAACTTCTCAATCCAAAATTGTCACAATATAAAAGTATATAAGTCAAATAATAATCCTCATACATAAGCCATCAAAGCTTTGGCTTTAAATAAGAAGTCTCATGAACAAACTGATCTATTTTTACTCAAACAAACCCATCTAGTTCTCATCCACCTATCTAAGTCGAATTCATTATTCTTATCCCAAGAAATATGGTCAATCCCATAGAATCTCAAAACTGCCCTATTTCTATGGGATTTCTGAATGACTAGTCATGATGACTAGAACTAATGGAGCTAATAAAACTTGTTACATTCGAACTAAGCATATGAGTGGCTTAGTCCTGAATTGTAGTGTCCATCCATGCATTCAACTCGTGCCCAAGTGTCCTGCAACCATATCAACCATATAGCTATTACGGGCATTCCTGAATCAGCCAATTTTGCACTAAAAATCAAACTTTCATAAAAACTTTAGAATTTGAAAAATTAAAATTAAATACCTGAATAGATATCAAATATATGTCAAAATGGAATAAATGAATGGAAAATGGATGGAAAATAGATGGATAAATAAGTTTCTTTGAGCAAAATAAGACCAAAACTAAGGCCCAACACCCTTCCTTAGAAAATTTGTGCTGGTATTTTTTGATGATATACTAATCTACAGCGGGGCTTCAAAGGATCATGTTCAACATGTTCACAGGGTGCTCAAACTATTGCAGGAGAAACAATTATATGCAAAAACATCCAAATGTTTCTTTGGAGTACAAGGGGTGGAATATCTGGGTAATATTGTATCTCACGAGGGTGTTAAGGTAGACCCTAACAAAATTAAATCCATTAACGAATGGAAATTCCCCACAACCATAAAGCAGTTGCAAGAATTTATTGGGTTAACAGGGTATTATCACAAGTTTGTTAAGAATTATGGTAGAATATCAGCACCTCTAACAACATTATTGAAGAAAGATGAATTTTCATGGACTCTTGAATCAACTAAGGCCTTTGAACATCTTAAAGAGACAATGTGCCTAACACTGGTCTTAGCTACGCCAGACTTCACAAAAACATTTATTGTGGAATGTGATGCCTCAGGAAATGGAATTGGTGTTGTTTTAATGCAAGAAGGAAGACCCATTGCTTTTCAAAGTCGTTCAATTAAAGGAAATTATTTACAGAAACCGATTTATGAGAAAGAAATGTTAGCGATACTACATGCACTAAAGAAATGGCGAACTTACCTAATGGGAAGACATTTCAAGATAAAAACTTATCATGATAGTCTTAAACACTTTTTGGAACAAAGACTATCTTTAGAAGAGCAGCAAAAATGGGTCACAAAGATGTTGGGTTATGACTTTAAAATAATCTACAAAAAAGGGAAGCTAAATGTTGTTGCATATGCACTCTCAAGAAAGAATGAAGAGGTGGAAGCATTGCTTTGTGCCATTTCTATTATCCAACCAGATTGGATAACTGAAGCAAGAGATGAATGGAAGAAGGATGAAGAAGTGTGGAAACTCATTCAAAATTTGCAGCAAGATCCTAGTACATCTGATACATTTAGTTGGAAAAATGATTTCCTATGGTACAAATATCAATTATATCTTTGTAATAATTCCCAACTAAAACAAAATATTCTTTTGGAATTGCAAAATTATCCTCTAGGAGGACACTCAGGATTTTTAAAAACTTACCATAGGGTGAAGAAAGAATTTTTTGGGATGTACTTAAATCTGATATTCAAAATTTTTTGGCGGAATGTTTGGCTTGCTAGCAGAATAAAGCTGAGACAATTAAGACCCTCGGTCTTCTAAAAAATTTATCCATTCCAAGTCAACATTGGGAGGATATTTCAATGGATTTTATCACAGGTTTACCTAAGTCCGAAGGAAAGAGTGTCATGATGGTGGTAGTTGATAGACTTACCAAGTATGCACACTTTTGTGCATTATCTCATCCATTTAAAGCAGGAACAGTTGCTAGTACATTTATGGACACAATTCAAAAGCTACATGAAAACCCAAGGGTTATTGTGAGCAACAGAGATCCCAATTTTACTGGAAATTTTTGGACAAAGTTATTTTCTTGTTTGGGTACTCAATTAGCTCATAGCTCATCTTAGTATCCTCAATCCGATGGTCAAACTGAGATAGTAAATAAATGTTTGGAAGGATATCTTCGTTGTTTTGTATATGATAAACAAACACAATGGGTCAAGTGGTTACCTCTCATAGAATGGTGGTATAACACTTCCTTCCATACTGCAGCAAAAATGACCCCATTTATGGAACTTTATGGATATCATCCACCATCCATCACTTCAAATTTAAGAGAAAATTAAAAGGTTAAAGTAGTGGAAGATCAAATTGAGCATCAACAAGAAGTTCTCCAACTCTTAAAGGATAACCTGAATTTGGCACAAAATCAAATGAAACAACAGGCAGATCAACATTGCAGTGAGAGAAGTTTTGATGTAGGAGACTGGGTATTTTTACGGCTACAACCATATAAACAAATGTCCCTCAAGCAAGCTAATAAGGATAATAAATTATTACCAAAGTACTATGGTCCTCAGAAGGTGTTGCAAAAGATTGGTACTATGGCATACAAATTGGAGCTTCCTGCTTCTTCACGAGTGCATCCAGTTTTGCATGTTTCATGCTTAAAGAAGGTTATAGGTGAAAATCTTCCAGTTCAAACAATATTTCCAAAACTTGATGAGGAAGGAAAAATAATATTCAAACCTGAAGCGGTCACAAAAACAAGAACTCGACAGCTATGGAATCGATCAATTTCAGAGTATCTCATCATGTGGAAGAACTTACCCACTGAAGATTCTACATGGGAGGATGAGAATTTTATATAGAAGCACCCAGAACTACTCAAGCATTGAGGAAAACACTTTTTTGAAGGAGAGGGTCATGTTAGGTCCCTATATTACTAGTATAGTCCCTTATTGTTGTTAGTGTAACCCCCTATTGTTATTATTGTACCGTTGTAACCCCCATATTGTTATTAGTATGCCCTTAAATTATTATTCTTAGGTCAGCTAGGATTACATTGTGACCCCACTAGGATTACATTGTGGCCCTATGGACTCCTGTATATAGAAAGGAGGTTTTGTAATTTGAATCATCCAAGAATTGTTCATTCATGTAATGTATTGAAGGTTTCCCCCTCGAAGTGGCTTATTTCTAAGGAATTGACATCTCTTTTCTTCTATTTTTTGAGCTGGTTTGACAACACTCTGTTGGTGTGAGTTGTTCTATAACGTCATATTTGTACATCAATGGTGGAAAGTAGTGTCGAAGGTAGTCCACATTGAACACTGGGTGTAAACTTTAACAAACCTAATAAAAAAACATATAAAAATATATAAAATACCATGGTCGATGGGACACGTATTCCAAGTTTATAAGTTGCAAAAACATCCTATTGGGTGTTCATTTTGATTATTATGACTAATGAAATTGGAAAATGAAAAATAAAGGGCTTTATATATGCATGAGGCATTAATTGGCACTGTATTTATCAAAATAATGGAAATTAGGAGAAAATGAATGTGAAAGTTCAGAGGTTCTATGTGAGGATGAAAATGAAGGAAAATATTGGAAAATGAATAAATTAGAGGCATGATTAATAAAAGGCTTCTTAGGATTAGTGGGTGAGGCTTAGTGAGTTGAGTTTTGGATTTCTCATTATTCTCTCTCTCTCTCTCTCATACTCCTAAGCACTTAGTATATTCTTCGAGCACTCTTGTAGAGTGTGGCATACTTAGAGATTTAGATAAGGAAAACAAAGAAAAAGAAGGAAAGCAGAAGATGGCATCCGGATGAACATTGATCTGAATATGGTTAAAATTGTTTGGGTGTGATAGCTTCTTCATATTTTTAAAATAATTATGTTTAAGGATCATCTCAAATTAGGAGTTTATGAGAGGGTTTGTGTGTCAATATTTGTGTGTATTTTATGAGAAATTCATTAAGTTAATTATCTATTAAAAACACATCTATAGTAAGTAAATCGCAGAAAAATAGTACATAGTAAGAACATTACACAGTAGTTGATAACGCTGTTCACCGCTCATGGGCTACATCTCCATGGAACTGCTTCAGTGGCTTGGACCTCTTTGGATTAATGATTAATTATCTTATTACATGAACCTGCAGTGCTCGAATGGCTTTGCAACCTACAGCATTGAATTCAGAAGACTCAAAAACCCCTAGTTAGCCTCTTATGTTTCTCCAAATGCTCTTCACATAAAAAAAACACTTACGGAAATGCCTGCCTCTGTAACCTACACCATCATGCTTAGAGCATCCAAATCATCTAGGATTGACTATTTTTGTGCCTAATTTGGTCAAAATATGCCAAATTTATTCCTTCTTCAATATTTCTTAGAAAAACTCCAAATCTGGAGAAAATCTAGTAAAATCCACCACATTTGGGAGTTCCACCAAAAAGTGCGGACTTTTCCAATTAGTTTTAATCCTTACTTAAATTAAACTAGAGATTAATTAAAATTTAGTGCGCATTTAACTAGGGTTTAGCGCTCTAAGCGCATTTAAAAAAAAAATCGAATTAAATTCGGATTAACGCATTTCAAATGTTGATTAGGGCTAATTAAAACATATTTAATGGTCTAACCCCGCGCATCTTTTGGAGAACTACTCCTGGTCACAAACCATGGTCTTGTGAAATCGAGGGCTAGCCCTTTTAACCCATGTTGAAAACCATTTTAAACTTCAAATATATTCCGCACGCAATGGCTGTTAAGAAACATGGTCATGTTCTATTGGAAACGTTGGTCCATGGTGTGGGGGAGGTCATGGCGTCAAGCCCAACCTCCTCATTTCCACCACATAAAAAATTTTCCTTGACACATAAATTGAATTTTGACCACACTTAGTCAAAATTCTACTTTTGGGAGGGGCACGTGGCGGCCTTTGGGCTACCCATGTGTCCTCATCCAATTGGTACTTCAAAAACCAACAAGAACCTGCCATGCGCCCATAAATTTTGGCCACTTACAAATTGACACTTTTCAGCATGCTATTGGCTAGTGGAAAACAATAAGTTTGACCCCTTTTACCCTGTTTGACCTTTTTTTTTTTAAATTCGCCTGTTGATCCAAGCAGACAACGGGCTCTAACTTTGACATACAGACTCTGTTTTGAGTGAAATGAAGTGCACCAAATTCCTAGCGATGAGACCTATTTGGTCAGTCTAGTTTCAAGCAATTTTGAACACTTTGATTTTTTAGAAAAAGAATTTGCCCCCAATCCAGATTCTGATCACTCTTTCCCATTGAAAAGGCTTTTGGTCCCAAAAAAGTTGGTTATATGATGAGAGCTAAATAATCTTATGTTTACCAAGTTCAATCACGTTGATTTTACTTGGAATAATCTCCATGAAAACCACTTCGGTTCACTGAGATGCCTTTCCTTGGAAATGGCTTGGCACTTAAACCAACGTCCTCCTCTTGCTACTGACCCAATCCAACACTTGTTGGTTGCTTGCTAACTGATTAAACACCTTGTTGTACCAAATAGATCCCTCGGTTCTTGGAAAACTTATTAATGGCCTTCCCACTCAGAATCATGTTCGTCCTTTCCACACACATGCATTTGATGAAAGCTTCTCCTTGGAAAACACTTTTCCAAGTTAATCCTATTTAAGTGAACTACAACAATGACTTCCAACATTGGTAATCACAAGAAAATAAGTGGTCACTCTTTTTACCTCCATGGTTCCATATTCCACATTTGGAAGAATGAATTCGCCATCTCTTCCACTTCTTGGCATCAACGCATCAAATGATCTACAATGGCTGTTGTTTTGGCTGAAATTTTTTTTTCATCTTGTCCACTTTCCTCTTTTTGATTCCATCATCCTCTAATATTCACATGCTTCTCATGCCATGATTTGAGAATGAAGGCTAATCATGAGTCTCTTTCCCAAGAGAGGTCCTTCTAAAATCATGCGACATCTTGTCACAAGAAAAATCATTAATCTTGAAAAGCACATCATGCAAGAAACATAATTTGACAACCTATTCCTTTGGATCCTTCAAAGGAACAAATGTCACATCCTCTGAACATTGCCTTGCATTCTTACATCTTGGTGTACAAAACCATCGACCAAATACAAGTCGACAAAACATGCCTCTTCAAACAACTGACGCTCAATTCAAACAAAATCATATAAAATTTCCATCTTTACTACATCTAAGTGAGTCAACATAGCTCTACTTTTCCAATATATTGCTTCATGCAATATGAAACATACTTTCAAAATAAAAGAAATGAATTGAATTGACAAAGAAATGCATCAATAAGTCAAGATTCTCATCAAACATCAAAACAAATGAAATTCCTTAATTGGTTAAGAAATTTAATCATGTCCTTCCAAAACACTTCAATGGTGCTTCTTTCAGCTGCACTTCATCATGTGAATTATCCTCACTAACATCAATTATGGAATATCCTTTTCCATTATTTTCAATATCTCTTTCACCATTCTTCAAATGTCATGGATGACTTGTTGCATACAAAGTCCAATACTTGTCTACAAGATGACCTTGTTTATGGCAATGGTGCAAAAGAATTGCACTTTATTTTCAACATAGTTTGCATTGTCCAATGGACCTTTGGATTTACTCCTCCTTTGTTTTAAAAGTTTCTTGCGCATGGAGAAATTCTTCAAAAACCTCGAAATAGTATGGTTATTCAACCCACAAAAGGAACATGTAAACTTTCTCCAAATATTATGTGAGGATTTTCTATGTTTATCATAATCAAAAGAAACATGATTCAAGGTTGATTTATACCTTGAAAATTCACCTTTATCACCTTCTTGAGGAGGTGGATTTGATGAGGTAGTGTCTCTCTTTGAAATACCAAAAATGGCTTCAATTCCTTTAGATCTTTCAACATCTTGTTGTTTTCCATTTCCATAAGTTAAATTTTTATGAGCATATTCCTGCAAAGTAGGTGTGAAACTTTTGCATTCCTCATGAACACAAAATTCACAAGATTTAGGTAATGAACATATAATGAAATTCCTTCTTGGAACACCTGCATGTGATTCCATAACTTTAGATCATTCTAAATCATGTTTTCCATAAGTAAGACCCACATACCTAGGCCTTTCCTCAACAACAATTGGATCAATTATGCCTTGTGCATGTTTTCTTAATCCTTTACCTTCATAGCCCATAATCATCAATAATTTAGACCCTATTACTCTAGTGTGTATTTCAAAAGCACCTACACATTCATTCTGAAAGGAAATTGAAGATAAACTTGAATTACATACCTATTTTACATGCACATACTTGGCTAAGGTTTCATTTGGAATATGGAGTTGAGTCTCCATCTCATGCAACTTTTTAAGAAGCTCTTGCTCCTCCTCCTTCATGGCACTCAAATTATCTTGAATTGTAGTGTTCACCTTCGTATCTTCAACCAACTCTTACACCATATCTCTCATGATGTAGAGCTTGTAAAACATCTCTTTATCAAAGAGTATTGCTAAGGAATATGGATTATAGATAGTGTTTGATGACACTTCCATCACACTTGTAATGCACAAAAATCCTATTTGTTGTGATTTGAGAGTTGAGTCCTCAATCTTGAACTTCTCTTGAAGATAAGAGATACACATAAACTTGCAGA
This sequence comes from Pinus albicaulis, assembly GCA_034641835.2. Classification (NCBI taxonomy): domain Eukaryota; kingdom Viridiplantae; phylum Streptophyta; class Pinopsida; order Pinales; family Pinaceae; genus Pinus; species Pinus albicaulis. The sequence goes on along the minus strand of JAXQQM020083898.1, from coordinate 153,273 downwards.
CAATTAAATTCTCCTTCTACAAATACAAAACCAATAGCCAATTCTCAAGCTAACCTTGGAAAAGACTGAGATAAAGTTGTGGTAAAATTAGCTAAAATTTCCTCTAATACCAACTTGATTTGAATATGGAGAAACTAGTTTTTCTGTGTTAGCTTCCTCATCAATAAAAAATAATTGTGTTTAAGGATTGTCTCAAATTAGCAAGTTATGAGAGGGTTTATGTGTCAGTTTTTGTCTGTCTTTTATGAGAGATTAAGTAAATTAGTTGTTAAAAGCACATGTGAAATGAGTAAATTGTAGAGAAATAATAAACACCAAACACATTACATAGTAGCTGATAATGGGGTTCACCCGTCCTGGGCTACATCTTCATGGACCTACTTCAATGGCTTGTGCCTCTTTGGATTAATTGTAAATTCCATGTTTACATGTATCTACATTGCTCCAATGACTTTAAAACTTGCTCCATTGGATTCAGAATACTCAAAAACCCATTGGAAGATTTTTCTAGCGTTGCAATTAGTCTTCAGATGATCTAGACATGGCCTCCTCTCCTAGTGGCCCTTGGCTTCTTTAATCTTCAAAGTGAAAAAAAAAAAAACACATACAAATGTGCTCCACTACCTCTGCAACCTACACCATCATGCTCATAGCATCCAAATCATCTAGGATTGACTCTTTTTTAGCCTAATTTGGTCAAAATATGCCAAAGATATGGCTTCTTCAGTATTTCCTAGAAAAACTCCTCCAAATTTGGAGAAACTCCAATTAACTCTATCACATTTGGGAGTTCCGTAAAAAATGGTAGACTGCACCAATTAGTTCCAATACACACTTAAATTAAACTAGAGATTAATTAAATTTAAGTGTGCATTTAATTGGGGTTTAAAGCTCTAAACACATTTTAAACAAATCCAAATTAAAATCTAATTAGTGGATTTTAAATGTTCATTAGGGATAATTAACCCATATTTAGTGGTATAAGCCCATGCATTTGTTGGAGCACTCCGCTTGGTCAAGCGCCGTGGTCCTGTGTGACAGAGGTCTGGCCCTACATGACGGGGCCTTTTAACCCCTGTCCAAAACCATTTTAAACTTCAAATATAACCCGCTCCCAAGGGATGTTAAGAAACATGGTTTTGGTATATTGGTAACGTTGATTCATGGTGCACGGCAGGTCTCGAGGTTGAGCCTATCCACCACATAAAAAAATTTCCAGAACACATAAATTGAATTTCGACCACATTGAGCCAAAATTTAGCCTTTGGGAGGGGTACGTGGTGCCCTCCAAGATACTTGTGTGTCCTCATCCCATTGGTTCTTAAAAAACCACCTAGAAACAATCATGTTCCTAGAAGTTTGGACCAATCGCAAATTGACACTTGTCGACACGCTATTGGTCGGAGAAAAGCCAAAAATTTGACCCCTTTGACCCTCTTTGACCCTCTTTTTGGAAATTCACCAATTTGGTCAATGGAAAACAGGGTCTAGATTTCATATACACACTCTGATTTGAGCAAAACAAAGTACGTTAGTTTCCTCACGACCAGACCTATTCAATGATTTTGCTCTAAAGCAATTCTAAGCACTTTGAGATTTTAGCAAAATTTTTCCCCTAATCTAGATTCTGATCAAGCATCTAGAATAGGTTATGAGTGCACGTAGCATGTTTCATGTATGCTTTCCTCACTAGATTTGGCATGCATGGTGTATGCATGTGGATTTCCTATCATTTCCATTTCATAGCCAACCATGGTATGATGGGTGTATTTCCATTGATTGTTTAATGGTTGGTTCTCATGAGTCTTTTAGCTGTTGGGTTGAGTTATTAGTTCTTGGAAGCCTTGGCTGGGAAAACACTCTCCAAACCTGACAAAAAGATGTGCGTTGAGCTACTAGTCTTGGAAACCTTCCTTGGAAAAATGTTCTGGAAGCCCTAGGTGGGTTGAGTTACTAGTCCTCGAAGTCGTCATTGGAAAAACACTTTGCAAGCCTTGTAAGAGTTTGGGTTGAGTTACTAGTCATGAAAGCCCTAGTTGGAACAAAAATTTTGGAGCCCTGTAGTAGCTTGGATAGAGACCAATCCGTAATGGTTAGTGATGTCTGACCGTGAGGTGGAATCACTAGTTGGGTTTGAGATGACGTGTTCTCTGGAGCCATCATTGATTTTTGATTGATGTGTTTGATAAAGTCCCACATTCAAGCTGAGAATATGGCATGCAGGTGACTGGTTAAAGTGAGATTTGGTTTAGCCTTGTCTATGTTCGAGTGGGAGGTGGAAGTCCTATTTCGGGTTGGTTTTACATTCATTAATGAAAGGTTCATTGCCTTGGTATTTGATGTGTATATGCACTAGTCTATATATGGATTCTATTTCTGATGTATCCATGGTACTTCTGTTGGTATTACATTGGTTATAGGCATGTATTGTGATAGTGATGGGGTATGAATATCTCCATGTTTTTACTTGCAAATGAATGCATAACATATCTATGGATAAATTGATTAAATAATAGCTTATAATCTAGGGGGTAAAAAATTCTTAGCAATTCTGATATAAGAAAAAGGCCCTTGTTATAGTAGTGCATTATAATATATTTTACTCAATTAAAATAAATAAATTATTTTATGGAATGGTACGAAGGTTATATAATTCCTTGACCCGAAAATTATCAACTATGATATTTTTCATCAATAACTACGAAGAAAAACATCAATGACATTTTAATAAAGATACCATCTTGTAAAAACCCCACTAAAATTATTATGGATAAAAAAATATGATATTTTCATGAATGCCATAGGGATCAGTTCTATCCCATAACCACCCATTAGTTATGAGGAAAAATAAGTAAAAAAAAATCAATGACATTTTAATGAAAGTTCCATCTTGTAAGCACTGGAGTAACATTATTATAGTAATGTTATTATCAGAGAGGATGAGACTACATGTGGGTCTACAAAAGAGTTGAGAGAACACATGCAATGTTTGTATGGAATTCATTTGACGTATTTACTCTCCAAGCGGGTGCTCTTAATTTCAATGCAATATTTCAACGTTATTCCAATTTCCACATTGGTGACTTATCAGCAAATTTGGTTCACCCCTCGATGAAAAAACTAATGTTGAAATATTCATGAGGGGGAAATTATGCTTCCTATAACTTTATGAATAATTAAACAAACATTCATGCCGTGCTCGTGCAAGGAGTGTTTTCAAACATTTTAGAAGTGCATTGGCTTAAGTAAATGTAACACCCCAGGTTTCTATGCTTTTTCACTTAACATTTGAACAAATCCAAAGGGGAAGTGGACCCCGATGGAGAAACAATGTGTGGATTTATTTAAATGTTTATTAGTAAAAATAAATGGAATAGTTATGTGTGCACTATGAGTAGATTGATATTGGAGATCTTAAAGCTAGATCCATGAGGATATGGATAAGGTTAGACTTTCCCAAAACCTTTCAGAAAACCTTGAAAGGAATCTTACTAAATTAGATTGGGAGAGAAAAATCGAATTTCCCCAATGAAGAGGAAAGTAACTGGGAAGAGGAAGAAAAGCTAGAAAAGTGGAAAATATAGCTTTAAAGTACCTCATTGAGGGAAGCCTAGCCGAAAATAGGAAGAAAGCATCCTGGAATTTCTAGACGTAGAAATTATAAACAGGCTTGGGAATGCACTTCTTAAATAAGTTGTTCCAGGATAGAAAAAGGGTTGTCTATCACTGGAAAAAAAAGGTCTCAGCTCGGGGGTGAGTTACAGAGATAGAACTCTAAGGTTGGGAGGACTAGTCATCATAATCGGTATGTACACCTATCTATTTCAATGTTTTGTATAAATGGACATGAGTTTTCTCTTAAGATTTCTTCCTATCAGATAGTCAATGAAATTGATCTATGTTTTAATGATGGGTAAATCATAGTGTAAACTATGCAATTAGAAGTAGAAAAAATAGTGGAGGTTTTAATAATAATAAGGCCAGCCATGCATTTAACAGATATTCATTGTCGTAGTAATTTAACTTCTGTATAGTTGCATGGTTAAAGAAATTATTTGTCGAAACTCTAGAATCTCTAAAAATGCTATCAGATTTAAATCTGGAGTTTGGAACAATGGTCTGTATTTTTTTGACTTACCTTTGAAATTTAAGTAGTATTAATGAGATAAATAAATCAATTTAAACTTTAAATAGTTTTCGGTATCAATAGAAAATAAGTGTAATGATACTAGTTGTGAATAAACAAGTATTCCTATTTAATATATATTTTGAGATTCCTTTAAAATTTCATTTCAGATCTGTAGTAACAGTGAATAAAGGTAATTATTCTGCTACTAAAATATTACATCTCTTATTACCTGCATGAGAGAAATTTGTAAAATATAAAAAATATAGACAGAGTTCTAAATCTTTAATCCAAATGTTACCAAAAATTCACAATAGATATCTTCAGTACAATATACTGCTTACAAATCTTGAATGTACATCATAAATTATTATCGCTATTGAAATAAGAACTTTGAAACAGTTAGGACAGGTCAAGAAATGAATTATATATATATATATATATATATTATCCTCTAATGTACAGCAGTACAAAGGTATTAGAGCTAAGAGAAATTTCTTAGCATTAAAGTGACTTTAATTTCAGATGATGTAAATCAATACCATGGATAATTAGCATTTAACTATTGCACTAGTATTTACCCAAATGGGAGAAAGTATATATTGCATAAGCAAAATAATTGATAGTTAAAATTTAGTATGAGACAAAAGAATAATGTGTATGAAATAGATTGGGGAAACTTAACAAATCCCCACATTTCAATTGGAAGAAAATCCAAAATGTCAAAGTTTAATTATTACAATAAAGACTATAATAAAATGTAGTGGTAACATAGTATCATATGTTAAAATTTTGACAATTAGAAATTAGATGCAGCCATCAAATGACTAAATAAAAACTTAGTGTTGAGCTATCCTTGGCATTGTTGTACCGACCTGTGCATACATAAAAAATCGAGTAAGGATAGAGCATGTTCTGAAAAAGGAATTCTGTGTGGAAATAGAGTTAAAACCAAACATGAAAGAATGCACCTGAAACCAACACCAAAGGAAAATATGTCAAATAAAGAAAAAAATATTTCGATAAGAAAAGTATGGAAAATTTCATAGCCAGTTACGATTTTATTAGCTTATAAGGCTCCTTGGTATGAGGGGGGTTAACTGTATATGAAAATAAAAATTGTAAGGTATCATGAAATAGTTACTGACAAAAAGGAAAACTAGGTGAGGAAAAGTATAGCGTAGGTAAGAGATAAAATATTTCTATACCTCTGGCACATGAAGAGCTCAGATGCAGGTTTGAATCCTTCAGTGTGAGCCCGCAAGTTGTATACCATAAAAATATTTAGAGTTGGGTAAATTTAGAATGTCTTACTCAGTAAGAGCAAAGTGGGTTTTCTCCCTACAAAAGAGGGTTTCGTATATTGCGTTTCCACTATCGTGACAAGCGTAGCATATACGTTAAGAACCCCAAATCTGGAAGGAAGTTAAATGAGTAGTAAATGGATGATAGGGTATGAAAACATTTAACAAAACTAGAAGAATTGTATAAACCTGTAAGGAGTAGATTACCACTTGAAATTCGTAACCACCTAGAAACAAAATCTGAGGAGTATGACTGCTATACTCAGGTTAATAAACCTGGATGTTGAAATGAAACATGAATTTAGATTTGAATTAAATAACAGAAAAAAATAAACCCCAATCCAAGACAATGAATTGCCAAATGAAATCGAAATGGCGAGACTGTGTAATGTAATAACTATGCCATAAAAAAGAAAGAAAATAAGGCCAGAGATAATTCGATTTTCTCATAAGAGCCGATAGTAACTAAATTGAAATACTGTTAACCTACGATTTTAAATTATTACAGTCAATCGAATCAGTAGAAAATAAATCCACAGCAAAGAGATAACGAAACAATGGAAATGTCTATTTAAATCCCAGGTTAAACAATACATAAATCTAAATTAAGGATACTATGCATTCGAAGCTTACGAGTTGAGTTCGAAATGGCGGAAGTGAAGGTTTAAATCAAGCTATTTTCCAAGAAATTCCATGGGTTATACAACCGGGGAGAAATTTTCACAGTAACAAGTGATCAGAGCAAAATGTCCATTGTGGCAAACAAACAGAGAAATGATAGATTTTGTAAAACCGAGTTTAATAGAAACAGTGAGTCCAAAACCCTAAATAAATCCTACCTTACAGGTGGCAGAAATATAACCGTTCTCCCTCATATCAAAGATACACCAGTTTGAATGGATAAAGGTATATTGATATTGAATGCTAAACGTACCGGCATGGTTGAAAAATTTAAAGCGAAAGATAGATCCGTAAGGTGGGTCGATATTCTAAGTTTTTCGTGGCTCGTGGAGGTGAGTTGTGAGCTGGATTGGCAATGCTTGTACTAACGTTGAAAAACGAGATGAGTCACTCATTAACAGTTTTCAAAGTTGACATTAATGTTGAATGATAGCATTAGGTTGAGTTTTAGTGTTAGGTTAGATGATATGATAGGTAGGGTGTAGGAGCAATACACTTTGTACTACGTAGAACTAAAGGAAAATGATTTATGTCGAAATGTGATAGTAATTAAAAAGGAGACCCACGTTGGGAACGAGGTCCTAGATGGGACCTTAGTATTAAATTCACTTCATATACATGTCAAGGTAAAAACATAAAGAGTTAATGTCTTAAAACTATATTAAAATAGTAACATAATACTATGGATATGGTAAGTGGACAAAATCAACATGTATTATGTATGGGTGAGTTAAAATAATTATAATAAAATTTATATGGTTGTATTATAATTATTGCATACAAATTTTTAGTATAACGAATTATAAAGTAGAACTTGATAGTTGTAAAAAAATCATAACATGATCTTTATATGAATGAAAGATTTTATTTTTTTTGAGAATGAGAGACATTACAATATAGTGGGTACATATAGATCACAGTGCTTTTTGGTTCTTTGTCATATATACTATAATTTTAATAGCAGTAGTAAGATAATATAAAAGTAACATGTAAAGCTAATTATTCTTGTAAATTTTGTAGGAAAATATTTAAATGAGAAATGTTAACAATGCACAATCTACTTTTATTAGGAGTATTCAAATTGTTGAATCCATTTTTTTAGGTTTTAACCGTACACAAATATTAGTAAAAACAACTTCTTAAAACAAAACAAATATACAACTTCGAGAACATAAAATATACACAGAGTTTTTTTTCCTAGAACACAAACCAGTAAAACTAGATTTATTTTCCATTATATTCCTTTAAATGTAGCAATACATTATATACATGTCGAATATATCAATAAAAACTAATCGATTAACCCCTAGATTATAACATAATTGTAGTTTCCTTGAAATTAAGCGTTTTTAAATTGTTTTTCATATTTTGATCTCCACTCTTCATTTTCACCTTTGTAGTGGCATTCCCAAGTTTACTTTTGATCCTACAAATTCTTGACATTACACCTTATAAAAAAATGAATGGTTATCAACACTTATCAACCATTTAATTTAAATAACTAGTATCATAATATGAAAATAAAGTACTTTATGTGACATTTAGTAGTCCTAATTTGACAATTTCTTATCATTACACATACTCTATAAAGATTTTAATTATTATCGACACTTATCAACAATTTATTTATATAACTTGTATCATAATATGAAACAACCTGTTTTAATGATCCTATGAATACAAAAAGCATAACATTATTAGTTGAAATATGTAAAATAAATGCATATTCAAAATTTCTAGGAAGGAAATTTGACATGATATTGAAATGTTTGTGAGAAATTGAAGGCCTCAATAGTCTTTTCAACTTAAAAATAAAAAATAGGTCTAAACAAAAATTAGTGATAAAAGGAGGCTAATCAAGCAATTGTGTTATAATTTTATTATTCTATTAGTTTAATTTATAAAATATGAAGCTGAATTATATATATATATATATATATATATATATATATATATATATATATATATATATTTATTTATTGAAATTTAAATAAATTATAAATTATTGTAAAAAACAAAAAATTACTTATATAATTATTTTTAAAATTAGTATTATTATTTTAAATTCTATAAAAAGTATTTATAGTATGTAAAAATAATTTCTTTAATTAACAATTTTTAGTTTTGTTTTATAAATTAATATAATTAGAAAGAAAAAACTATAATTTTGTATTTTTTTTTTTTTTTTAATCTAAATAATACAAAAAAAAATTATGTCAATTGAAAATTCATCATTAAAAACAAATTTAATTTTTTTATCAATTGAACTTTTACCAAAATATAATTATTTAGGTATATAACATCTGCATAGAGACTAATGATTAAAAAAAAAAAATTAGAAATTGGTAATTCACAGTTTGATATATTTTAGATTTTTTTATCAAATTTAAATATTAAATGTTAATATTGGACATTTACTTAGATTATATTTTTTCAAAGGTATTAAATTGAATTTTTTTTTCATAAAAATAACAATTATGAGGAAAATCAAATGTTAACAATGTACAATCTAGTTAAAGATTATTCAAAAGTATTGAATCTATTTTTACATAAAAAAATAACAATTTTGATAATATTTAAATATTTCTTGACTTTTTGAATGTTAAGTAAATCTTCTCATTTTAATGGAGGAATCAAGTTATGTCATTGTTTTTTTCCTCAGACAAAATACAATAGTGGGGCCTTCCCTTATAACATAGGAATTATTAAGATCACACCAAATGTGTGACCATGTTAAACTATAGAGGCCTTTTGGCTTTTTAAATCGTCACTATGCACACAATATCATTTTACTTGTTGGGTTGAGGGGTCAAATTGTGGCATCATCGTTGTTAGTCACCAAATGTGTTCTTGGTGCCCAATATTTTTAAACATTTAAAACATTCCATCAAATTCTCTCTTTGATCCAATTTAATGAAAAACTTTTTGTTTTGTCATTTGAGATAAATTGTTAGATCCGTAATGTAATGTTTTCTAGGTAAATTTAGTAAAGTTTGTAGGAAAATATTTAAATAAGAAATGTTAACAATGCACAATCTAGTTTTATTAGGAGTATTCAAATTGCTGAATCCATTTTTTTAGGTTTTAACTGGACAAAGATATTATGTACAAACAACTTCTTGAAACAAAAGAAATATACAACTGTGAGAACATAAAATATACACAGAGGTTTTTTCCTAGAACCCAAACCAGTAAAACTAGATTGATTTTTCATTATATTCCTTTCAATGTAGCAATACATTATATACATGTCGAATATATCAATAAAACCTAATCCATTAACCCCTAGATTGTAACATAATAAAATGGAAAAAAACCAACATGCCCAAACCATTCATGAAAACCATTCGGAAAACCATGGATAGGTTTTCCCACCATCCTTTGGTCTTCCTCCCATCATTGGGTCCCTATAATTTTTTTCTCCTAGGGGGTTACTCCAGACGTCTTGTACAGGGGCTATCCACCCCCTACAAACCCCTTGGTAAGGGGTGTTGTCATCCCCACTTTTCCTGACGAAACATTGCATCGCCTACAACCAGTCATGGAAAGAATATAACACATACCCCACATTCTCCCACTTGTTGTTTCCTTTCCACACGAGGGGTTGCGAGGGTGTACAATCACTAGTACGGAGCTACAACACCCATTATTTCTCTACACCAAAAAAAAATCTTATTGCTCTCATACTTTGTCAATGCATCTGCAACATCATTCCAAGTGGCCACCTTTACTAGAAACCCTTTTTCTTCTTCAACCATATCTCTAACAAAGTCATTTTTAACATTTATACTCTTTGTGTTCAAATGATAAGTACGGTTATGTGATAAGAAAATTATTATTTGGTTTTCATAGTATATATTTATAGCTCGTTGTACTAACCCCATACATTAACACAATATATGTAACCAAACAATTTCCTTGCTTGCATGCATGGCTGCCATGCATTAAGGCTTTGTAGTTGGAAGAGACACTACAAAATCGCTCTTTCTCATCCAAGTGACACCTCCTCCAAATAAGTAAAACATGCACCCACTTGGAGATCTTCTCCGAATTGATCTCCATTATAGTATGCATCAACAAATCCATGTATGCCTAACACTCTATCCAATCATGGTCTTCCCTGGTAGGAAAAACCATAATCACTAGTGTCGTGCAAGTACCTAAAAACTCCACTATTTTCTAATGCTCCTTACTTGGTTTTGACATAAAACAGATTAATACTCCCATGTAATATCCAATGTATAGCGCAATACAAAGCCTTGAATACATTAGGCTACCAACTTCACTGGCATATGGAACATGTCACATGACCTCTTCCTCTTCCTATTTCTTGGGACATTGTTTAAAATATAAGTTTACACCTACAGGAATAGAAACCTTCACCGGTTTGTTATCCTACATATTAAACCTCCACAATATTGTTTTTACATACTTCGTATATTTTAACTAGAGCTTCCTCTTTTCTTGACCTCATTTAATTTCCATTCCCAAAATATAGTTTGTAGTACCAAGATCATTCATGTCAAATTTAGAGGAAAATTGGGTCTTCAAATCTTTAATAATTTATTTGTCATTTCCAACCAACAAAATATCATCAATATACAAGAACAAATAAATGACACGGTGACACATTAATTTAAGATACAGATAATTATCTCCTTTTATCATTGTGAATTCAAGTCCTCTTATATATCTATAATTATTTTTATACCACATCCTTGGTGACTACTTTAACCCATAAAAAGACTCTTTTAACATGGATATCAATTCTTTCTTACCCTTCATTCCAAAGCCTTCTTGTTGGTTCATGTTGATCTCTTCATCCATATCCCCATGAAGAAATGTTCTCTTCACATCCATTTTTCATACCTAAAAATAATAAAGAGAAGAAATAGACAAAATTAATAAAATATAAGCTAACATCGTAGCAGGAGAAAAAATATCACCAAACTTAATTCTCAATACCTTCGAATAACCTTTTCCCACCAACCGATCTTTTAATTTTTCAACCTTCCCTTTTACATTCATATTCTTCTCAGAAACTCATTTGCTCCAAATGGGTTTCCTTCCAACAAGAAACTCCACCAGATCCAAAGCATCATTTTTGTCCAATGATTCTATTTCATCAGCAATGGCCTTTTCCCAAAATTTTTAATCTTATGTATCCACTGCCTCCCTAAGATTTTCGGGGTCATCATTAGTAACATATAAATAAATATTTGAATAGAAGGTATATGGAATATGAGGAAGGAAATGTTTGCAATACTACATGCACTAAATAAATGGAGACCTTACCTAAAGGGAAGACACTTAAAGGGAAAAAAATGATTATGATAGTCTTAAATACTTTTTTGAGAAAAGGAAATATTCAAAAGAGAAGAAAAATGGGTTATAAATATATTGGGTTATGAATTTGAAATCATCTAAAAAAAATGGAAGATAATTCTTGTTGCAGATGCACTCTCAAGAAAGGATGAGGATGTGCAAGCATTTCTTTATGCCATTTCTATTATCCAACCAGATTTGATAGCCAAAGCAAGGGAGCAATGGGAGAATGACGAAGAAGTATGTACACTCATTCAAAAGTTGCAGAAGGATCCCAATACATCTAATACATTTGGTTGTAAAAATGATTCCTTATGGTAAAAATATCGCTTATATATTTGTAAGAATTCCACCAGAAAAATATTTGGAATTGCAAACCCTGGCTCTGCTACAACCTTTATCCATTCCATGTCAACATTGGGAAGAGGTTTCAATGGATTATATCACACGTTTACCTACATCCGAAGGAAAAAGTGTGATCATGGTGGTAGTTGATATTCTTACCAAGTATGCATACTTTTGTGAATTATCTCTTCCATTTAAAGAGAGTACAATTTCTACTGCATTTATGGAAACAATTCCAAAGCTACATGGAAACCCAAACATTATTTTAAGTGATAAAGGTCCCATTTTCATTGTAAAATTTTGGACAGACTTATTTTCTTGTTTGGGTACTCAACTAGCTCATATATCATCTTATCATCCTAAATATGATGGGAAAAATGAGATAGTGAAGAAATGCTTGGAAGGATATCTTCATTGCCCTATATCTGATAAACAAACACAATGGGTCAGTTTGTTACCTATAGCTAAATGGTGGTATAACACTTCCTTCCAAACTATAGCAAAGTCACCCCATTTATGGCACTTTATGTATATAACCTGTCGTCCCTCACGTCATATTTAAGAGAGAAATCTAAGGTTCAAGAATTGGAACATCACATTGAGCATCAACAACAAGTTCTCCAACTCTAAAATGATATCCAAAGTTTGACACAAAATTGAATGAAAAAACCGGTAGATCAACATCGTAAGGAGAGAAGTTTTAATGTAGGTGACTAGGTATTTTTACAGCTACAACCATACATAAAAATTTCCCTCAGGAAAGATAAGAGGGATAATAAATTGTCGCCAAAGTAATATGGTCCATACAAGGTGTTGCAAAATATCGGTTCTATGGCATACAAATTGGAGCTTCCTGCATCTTCCCCAGTCCACCCAGTTTTCCATTTTTCATGTTTAAAGAAGGATATACGTGAAAAAATTATGGTTCAAACAATATTTCCAGAATTTTATGAGGAAGGAAAAATATGATTGGAACCTCAAGCAGTCATAGAAACAAGAACTCAACAACAACGAAATCGATCAATTTCAGAGTATCTCATAAAGTGGAGGAAACTACCCACTGAAGATTCCACATAGGAGGATCAGAATTTTATACAGAACAATCCAAAACTACTCAAGAGTTTAGGACAACACTTTTTTTAATGAGAGTCACATGTTAGGGTCCTATATTACTAGTGCAATCCAATATTGTTGTTAGTGTATCCCCCTTATTTTTATTGTTGTACCCGTATAGTCTCCATATAATTATTATTGCGCCACATAATAGACAACTGTTGTTATTGTTGTTCCTTTACATTATTATTTTCAGGTTGGATATGATTATATTGTGACCCCATGGACTCCAATATAGAGAAAGGAGGTTTTTTTATTTGAATCATCTAATAATTATTCATTTACATAATGTAAAGGAGGTTTCCGCCTCAAAGTGGCTGATTTCTAAGTCGTTGATCTCTCTTTTCTTCTATTTCATGAGTTGATTTCATAAAAGTGATGCTAGGGTTTTTCGTTGAAGATGGTATGACAAACCTAACCTCCACTATTGGGATTTGATGGTTTGTAGGACATGTACCTATATTTGTAACAACGTTAACAAGAAGTTCTCCACTTTTAGCATTGATTACCATGAACTTCCATGGAGGTTATAATGGCTATTTGATATTTCCATTATGTGTATATGTGTGATTTAATGTGGTATATATCTCAATTAACTAATTCAATTCTACTACACCTGTGTTTTCCTTCAAATATCTACTCTTATATTCGATTCTAATGCTAGTAATTTACTGTGAACTAAAATGTGATTAAATTTTGGCACCTTCCCATTCATGTATGTCTGAGAATATTTTAGCTCAGTAACCCTTATTGAGGCATGATTATTATTATTTTTTTTTGTTACATTATTTAAATCTATTTGTATTTTATTAATCACAGGTTGATTTCATTCCCATTTTTGGGGATTTTCATTCATGTACTCATGCTATCTTTGTAGTTTGATAACAAAGAGTGGAAACATACATGGTGGAAGAAAGAATAACATGCCAGATGGGGATCCTATCCAAAATGGTGTGAGGTACAATTGGGACTTCACACAGGAAACACCCCCTCACTTTTCATGGGACATTTTTCCCCATCAAGAAAACCATATAAAGTAAGGAGGCATCAACTCCAATGTTGGTCGTCTCTTCCAGAATATCAAATTTAGGCAGTGTGTAAAATGAAAAGGGGAAACAAGAATGTACATTTTGAGAGGTGGAGTTTCTATTTACAAAAGGGATTTGTAGCTCCTTGATTTTCAGGTTTTTTTGAAGATTTATTTCTAACATTGTGAGCCTTAACATTTCCTCTTGTCTAAACAAAAAAAACTTCATTATCAATCTAGTCTACAGTCCCCATAGTAGGATCATAATTCTTACCAAATATTCATTATCTCATGCTAATATGAAATTTACAAGTTTCCTTATTGATCCAAGTGGATATTGGTGGCCATCCACCTATTCCACTAGAGGCCCCACCATTGTCTCTTTCAGTTTTTTAGTTTTGACAGAACTTACTATTTTTGACAGTTTTTTGAGTCCTGAACTTCCAGAGCCGTTTTGAGGCCCTAAACGACGTTTTTTTGGGAAAATCGAGAGCAGTAGCACCTATTTTTATTTCTTAAGAGCTATTGAGCACATCAAATGGAGATCGTATGCCAAAGTTACATCCCCAAGAAGTTGAAACATCAATTTACCCAAACAAGGCCCATAGTTTTGGCGCTTCATCTCCTAGCGTTAGGGTTTTGGATGTTTAGCATTTTCCATTGTTTCTAAATAATAAACAGGCCCTCGACCCTCATTGTAACTCAATTCAGAGGCTAGTAGCCACCACATGTCTTCTCAGAGATAAGCTACCAGTGCCCTAGCTAGTTATTTCTATTCTCTCTCTAAGAAAATTTCAGTTCTTTGATATTAATGAAATGAAGTGTTATTTCCACTACATATTTGTATTTATGGCTACATCTTTATTCTGTTGTGTTCCTACATAAATCTAGATCAGTGGTATCAGAGCGGTTTGAATTTTCTTGATCCTTCTTTGCATGTCCCCAATGAGGTCGGGGTATAAAGATTTGGGGTTGGATCTGATTGAACCTTTGCAAGATCAGCCTCGCAAACCCTGACGACCACCCATGGGGGATGAAAATAAATATGAGGGAGCAAGAGATCCTATCAAAATATTTCTCGAGGAGGCAATCGAAAAACAGAGGAACGCGATCATGGATAACTTTACCTAGATCCTTCAACGAATGCCCACCAGTGGCACATCTGCATCCAACAGCCACTCTGGAGGCATGACTCCCTTTAAGGTAAAAGTAAACTTTGGAATTCCCATATTTGAGGGTCAAATAGATGCAAATTTTTTAGATAGATGGTTGAGTCTATTAGAAGGATATTTCTCGGTCCATGACTTTTCCGATCGAGAGAATATTATTTTTTCACTCCTCAAAGCTACCCCCGATGTGAAGGACTGGTGGGAAACCTATTATGAGAGAAATAATGAGAAATAACCCTCTCTATTCTCAATCGTACCCACTTGGAATTATTTCTGAGATGCCATCAAGGAGCAATACTATCCCGTTGCGAGCTATGACGACAAGTTCATTCAATGGACCATGCTGCGGCAACAAAGGGATTAAGATGTGCATGAGATGAAAAATTTGTTCCATACCATGCGCACAAAGTTGGGAATCAAAGCTTCGGAGAAACATTTGGTGCTAAAGTATCACAGTTGTCTACACATATACATTCAGGAGGAAATGGATTTCCTCGAAATGGAGTTCCAAGATTGAGCAGAAATTAAAGCAGAAGAAGCTAGACTTTCGATCTGCGAATAAAAAGCAAGGGAAAGGTGCCCTCAAACCCTAGAACAAAGGACAAAGCCAAGGCATTGCGCCTCAATACAACCTTCCAAAGTGACAAGCAAATAACAACACAATGAAGCCAAAGAAGGACATGGGAAAGTGGTGTGAGTTTCATAAGAGCTCCACTCACAACACAAGTGAGTTTCACGCCAAGCAGTCGCTCGTGGCCGAGATGAGGGATTCTCAATTAGATGCACGCTCCCACTTTGAATCAGAACATGACAAGGGGAATGAAAAAGGGAAACATATTATTGATGTAGATCCCAACGCCATTGTTTCCACTGCGAAGATCCAGAAGGAGGAACCGGAGGATCCCGAGGAGGCGCAATGTCTCTTTCACTCCCAGATGCGGGTAAAGGGTTCCCCACTACAGTTCATTGTCGACAATGGGAGCCAAAAGAATCACATTTCAGTAGATTTCATGAAGCGGTTTGGCTTTCTGATCATAGCACACCCGCAACCATACACCATCGAGTGGCTTCACCAAGGACGGGATCTCTTTGTCATCTGACAATGAATTCTTCCCTATATCATCAAGCCCTTCACAGATGAGGTATTATGTGAAATTTCTCCTATTGATGTTTCTGATATATTATTAGGCCAACCATACTTGTGGAAGTGACATGATGTGTATAAGTCATGGCCTCATGTTGTTATTGTTGCCTTGAAAAATAAGTTGTGCATGATACTAGAGGTACCACTGCCTACCACTATCTCTTTGGTTACTGCAAAATAATGCAGTAAGCTCATTTCCAAAACTAGGAAATTTATTTTCCAAATGATCCACCCCTAGGGAAAGAAGAAGGTTGTCGCCACAACCACTAGACATGGCTCCTCTGCACGACAAAAACAAATGGACAAGGTTGTGAAGGAGTACAGGGACATTTTCACCTCACCCACATGGGTTCCTCTATAGTGTTAGGTCAAGCACCCCATTGATGTGACCCTAGGTTTGCCACTACCCAACAGACCGATCTATCAGTGCTCTGTTATGGAGAATGATGAAATCAAGAGGAAAATTCAAGAGCTGCCTATAGAAAGCTCACATCCGGCCAAGTTCATCACCCTGTGGGAGCCTGATCGTGTTAGTAGAAAAGAAGGATGGGACTTGGAGACTCTTTATTGAATATCGGGCATTGAACAAGATCAATGTCCGAAATATTTACCCAATCCCACAAATTGATGACCTTCTAGACCAACTCAAAGGGGCGAAATATTTTAGCAAGATTGACATGAAGTCTGGGTATCATCAGATACCAATCGAACCCTCTGATGTGTCGAAAGCTCCCTTCAAAGCTAAGGAGGGCCTTTTGGTATGGTTGGTCATGCCTTTCGGGTTAGCAAATTCTCCTGCAACCTTCATGAGGATGATGGAAGATATCTTGAGGCCATTCACTAACGCATTTGTAGTCTTGTACTTGGATGACATTATTTTCCTCCACCAGACTTAAGAAGAGCACCTCCACCACATCCAACAAGCCCTCCAAACACTACGGCAACACAATTTGTGTGCCAATTTGGAGAAGTGCACTTTTGGTATGATCCAGGTTCAATATCTTGGATACATTATTGATGAAAGGGGCCTGCATGTGGATCCAACCAAGATCGAAGTCATTTGATACTGGCCAGCCCCAACCACTATAAAATAGCTTCGCAGCTTTCTAGGTCTTGCTAATTTCTACCAGTGGTTCATGTTGGGATTCTCTCATATCACTTGGACCTTGAGTCAAGTCACCAAGGGAGGAGTGAGAGAAAAACTATTTTGGTCGGAATCTCAACAAAAGGCGTTCATAGAATTGAAACATTGCCTCTATTATACCCCCGTGCTTGCATTACCATACTTTCAACAACCATTTCAGATCGAGACAGATGTGTCTGACTATGCTATTGGGGTAGTTCTTACTCAACAGGGGTATCGAGTGGCATATCATAGTGAGACATTGCCCGACACAGTTCGCAAGTATCCCACTTATGACAAACAAATGTATTCCATTGTGCAGGCTTGTCGACAATGGAAGCATTACATTTTGGGGAAGGAAACAATCATCCACAAAGACTATCTACCCCTATAATTCATACAGATGCAAGGGAAGTTGCAGAACAATTGCCATCAAAAGTGGTCCACATATTTGCAACAGTTTCATTTGAACATCAAGTACAAGAAGGGTAGCACCAATAATCGCACGTTGCCTCGGTGAGCACGATGGTGCTTTCTTCATCATTCTCCTTTCTTCGCAGGGTGAAGGACTGCAGTTATTTGCTTCTACTAGGGTGATACGAATTCCACCACGTACGGTTTGCTCTTCCGGGGGGGCACGCAAGTTCCAGATTTTCACCTCCAAGATGCACTTTTATGTCACCTGGGACACCTTTGTGTTCCTTCAAGCGAGCGTGCCAAGATGATATGGGAAGCACTAAAATCAATTCATTGTGTTCAAATTAAGAAAACGTTGGCAATATTGCAAAAAGTATTCTCTTGTTGAACGAAGGATGTACGCAAATGCAATGAATCCTGCAACGCTTGTACATTGCCAAACTGCCATCGAGAAAGCAAAGAAACCTACGTATACGCTACCTACCTGGTTGACGTACGAAATCCATCCCCATGGATTACATGTTGAAGCCTTCCTTCTGTAAACGTGGAAACGACTGCTGCCGCGGTCGTCGATATGTTCCTGAGGGTGACCGCGTCATGGCGGCTGCCGAAGAACATCACGATAGAAGCCACTACTGGCCTGCGGGCGAGTTGGGGTACCTTGGGATCCCGGGTCTGTCATATCATGTTGTAGCGGTTTCCTCCTTCCGTTTACCTCAGCCTCTTCAGTCAATTTTGGACACGAAGCTCACCAAGTCCATAGCTTTCCATCCCCAAAGTGATGGCCAGACAGAGGTCGTCAACAGGATGATTGTACAGATTATGCACACGTACAATTCAAAGCATCCATGCACATGGGATGAGAGCCTCCCCTATTTAAAATATAGTTATAATCAACCTCTCCACAACTCAACCGACCACAACCCCTTTCAAGTGGGCTTGGGATTCCATCCA
This sequence comes from Pinus albicaulis, assembly GCA_034641835.2. Lineage (NCBI taxonomy): Eukaryota > Viridiplantae > Streptophyta > Pinopsida > Pinales > Pinaceae > Pinus > Pinus albicaulis. The sequence continues at coordinate 134,545 of JAXQQM020083898.1, read as the reverse complement.
CTATGTCCCATTGACGTAACCATGCCATTTGCGGTTACTGAGGCCGATTCGGCTCATGTCCAGTCTGAAGTTAACAAAGTGAACATCTTCATTGAGTGCATTCAGTACATATGCCAACAAGTTCATGAAATACTGGATAGAGCCAATGCTAAGTACAAGAAACGACATGATCAACATCGGGTACCACACAAATTCTAGGTGGGCGACAAAGTGTGGCTACATTTGCAGAAGGAGCGCCTTAGTGGACCCCACCGCAAGCTTCGACCGATCTAATATGGGTCGTACACCATCACCAAGGCAGTAGGAAATAATTCCTTCGAGCTCAGTATTCCACCATTCCTTCGTTTGCACCTGGTATTCAATGTGGACCACCTTCGTCCCTACTTTCCACCTCTCTTCGACACCTCTAACATTGCATAACAACTCACAACAATAGATTTAAACTTAGACTAAATGGAATAGGTGGCCACAAATTGTATCATGGACATACAAATCAACAACGCTCACCAACAGAAGATCTAACTATATCAGGTTGTAAAAGTTGGCCAACTCCTGCACCAAGGCAAGTGGTTCACCAAGGACCAAGTTCAGCAAAAGTTTCCTTATCTCATGGAGGAACTCAACGCAATGGGGAACATTTCTCACTGAGGGGGGAGGAATGATCCAGGTGGATATTGGTGGCCACCCATCTATTCTACTTGGGGCCCCATCTTTGTCTCTTTCATTTTTTAAGTTTCGGTACAACTTACTATTTTTGACAGTATTTCAGGTCCCGAACTTTTGGAGCCATTTTGAGGCACTAAACAACGTTTTTCTAGAAAACCAAAGCATATGAGCCTATTTTTCTTTCTTACGAGCTATTGAGCATGTCAAACAGAGATTTTATGCCAAAGTTACATCCTCGGGAAGTTGAAACACCAATTTACCCAAATGGGGTCCATAGTTTGGCACTTCATCTCCTAGGGTTAGGGTTTTGGATTTTTAGGGTTTTCCATTGTTTCTAAATAATAAATAGGCCCTAGAGCCTCATTTTAACTCATTATAGAGGCATGTAGCCACCACAACTCTTCTAGGAGATAATATACCAGTGCCCTAGCTAGTTTATTTTTATTCTGTCTGTAAGCAAATTTGAGTTCTTTGATATTAGTGAAATGAAGTGATATTTCCACTGCATATTTGTATTTATGGTTACATGTGTATTTTGTTTCCTTCCTGCATAAATTTGGATCAGTGGTATCAGATTAGTATTCTTTTTCTCGATCCTTCTTTGCATGTCCCCAACGAGGTCAGGGTATAAGGAGTTGGGGCTCGATCTGATTGAACCTTTGCAAGATCAGCCTCGCAAACCCCGACGACCACCCATGGTGGATGAAAATAAAGATGAGGGAGAATGAGATCCTATCAAAATACTTCTTGAGGAGGCCCTTGAAAAAAAAATGAACATGATGATGGATAACTTTTCCCAAATCCTTCAATGACTGCCCACTGGCGACGCATCTACATCCAACAGCCACTCTGGAGGCACGACTCCCTTTAAGGAACAAGTAAACTTTGACATTCCCATATTTGAGGGTCAAATATATGCACATGTCATAGATAGATGGTTGAATCTATTACAAGGATATTTCTTGGTCCAGGACTTTTCCGACTAGGAGAAGATTATTTTTGCACTTGTCAAAGCTACCCCTAATGTCAAGGACTGGTGGGAAACCTACTGTGAGAAGAAGGATGAGCAGAACCCTCTCTATTATCAGCCATAACCACTTGGAATTCTTTCCAAGATTTCATCAAGTAAAAATACTATCCCGTGGGGAGCTATGAGGACAATTACATACAATGGACCACGTTGCAGCAACAAAGGGATCAAGATGTGCATGAGTTAACGAATTTGTTCCATACCCTATGCAAAAAGTTGGGTATCATAGATTCGAAGAAACATTTGGTTCTAAAGTATCACAGATGTCTACACAAATACATTCAGGAGTAAATGGAGTTCCTCGACATCTCCTCGCTTGGTACAGCATACCGATGTGCTTCCAAGATTGAGAAAAAATTCAAGCAGAGGAAGCGAGAGTTTGGATCTGCAAATAAAAAGCAAGGGAAAGGTGCCCCCAAACCATAGAAAAAAAGACAAAGCCAAGGCATGGCAGCCCAGGACAACTTACCGAATCTGTAATTAAAGAACAACACTGTAAAGCCAAAGAAGGACAAGGGAAAGTGGTGTGAGTTCCATAAGAGCTCCACTCACAACACAAGTGAGTGTCGGGCCAAGCAGTCACTCGTGGCCAAGATGAGGGCTTATGAATCAGATGCATGCTCTGACTATAAATCAAAACCTAACAAGAGGAATGACAAAGGGAAATATATTATTGATGCAGAGCCCAACGCCACTGTTGCCACTGCAAGGACCCAGAAGGAGGAACCAAAGGATTCAAAGGAGGTGAAACGTATCTTCCACTCCCAGATGTGGGTAAAGGACTCCCTGCTACAATTCATTGTCGACAATGGGAGCCAAAAGAACCTAATTTAACTAAATGTAATGAAGCGGTTGGGCTTGCCGACCATAGTGCACCCACAACCATACACCATCAAGTGGCTTCACCAAGGACAGGATCTTTGTGTCAGCCAATAGGTCCACCTTCCCTATAGCATCAAGCCCTTCACAGATGAGGTATTATGTGACATTGCTCCTATTTATGCTTCTGATGTATTATTAGGCCAATCATACTTGTAGAAGTGACCACCACCAGAGGTACCAGCGCCTACCACTATATCTTTGGTTACTGCAAAACAATGTAGTAATATCATTCCCCAAACCAAGAAATTTGTTTTCCTGATGATTCGCCCCCAGGGCAAGAAGAAGAATGTGGCCATGACCTCCATACATGGCTCCTCTACACGACAACAACAAATGTAAAAGGTTGTGGAGGAGTACACTAACATTTTCACCTCAGCCATAGGGGTACCTCTGCACTGTCAGGTCAATAAATCCATTGATCTAACCCCAGGTGTGCCGCTACCCAATGAACTGATCTATCGACATTCTGTTCAGGAGAACGATGAAATCAATAGGTAGATTCAGGAGCTGTTGCAGAAAGTTCACATATGGCGAAGTTCATCACCCTGTGGGAGCCGGATCATGTTAGTACAGAAGGAGGATGGGCCTTGGAGACTCTGTATTGACTATCAGGCACTGAACAAGATCACTGTCTAGAATAGGTACGCGATCCCAAGGATTTATGACCTTCTACAACAACACAAAGGAGTGAAATATTTCAGCAAGATTGACTTAAAGTCTAGGTATCACCAGATACCCATTAAACCCTCTGATGTGTGGAAGACTACCTTCAAAGCTAAGGAGGTGCTTTTCAAATGGTTGGTCATGCCTTTCGGGTTGACGAATGCTCCTGCAACCTTCATGAGGTTGATGGACGAAATATTGAGGCCATTCACCAACTCATTTGTAGTAGTGTACTGGGATGACATTCTAATCTTCACTAGACTTGGGAAGAGCACCTTCACCACATCCGACAAGTCCTCTAAACACTACAAAAACACAATTTGTGTGCCAATTTGAAGAAGTGAACTTTTGGAATGACCCAGGTTCAATATATGGGTTACATTATTAATGAAAATGGGGTGCATGTGTATCCAACCAAGATCCAACTCATTCGAGACTGGCCAGCCATAACCACTGTAATAGTGCTTCGCAACTTTCTGGGTATTTTTAATTTCTACAGTTGGCTCATGTTGGGATTCTCTCATATCAATTAGCTGTTGAGTCAAGTCACCAAGGGAGGAGGGAGAGAAAAATTCTTTTGGTCAGAATATCAAGAAAAGGCATTCATAGAATTGAAACATCACCTCTGTTCTGCCCCTGTCCTCACATTACCAGACTTGGAACAACCATTTGAGTTTGAGATAGATGCCTCTGACTATGCTATTGGGGAAGTTCTTAGTCAATAGGGGCATCGACTGGCATAACACATTGAGACATTGTCTGACACTATTCGCAAGTATCCCACTTATGACAAAGAAATGTATTCCATTGTTCAGGCTTGTTGACAATGGAAGCATTACATTTTGGGGAAGGAAACAATCATACACACAGACCACCGACCCCTGCAGTTCTTACAGACACAAGGGATGTGTGTTAAAAAAGGGGGTTTTGGTTTACCTTTTATTTTAAACTTTTTTTCATATGAAATGAATACATTTCTCATATCTTGCATGACATGAGGGATGGATGTCATATTATATTGGTTAGTTTGACCCTATAAATGAACATTGGTTCTACAAAGCTATTCTTCATATTATAAAAATTTTGGAGTGAAAAATCAAGACTAGTAGTATTCTTGTCTTCTAACCATCGACTGTAAGGTGGCACTAATGCGCTATAATAGTGCATCATGGCCACTTTATTATCGAGGTAGATAATTTTAGGTATGTAATTATATAGTATGGTAAAATTAAGATCAAATTATTTAATGATTTTTCCTTTTCAGAAAAAGACATTTTTGTATTCATATAAGAGCTCAATATTTTTTATAGGTTACCCATAGGTATATTTGAACTAGTATAAAATCTCTTCCGAAGCACAAAAGGATTTGGGAGAAAGTTTAAAAAAATAAGCAACGACTCTACCTTGAAAAGAATTCATAAACAATCAGATAAAGGTTTTGTTATCATTTTACCCAATTTTATGGCATGCATTGGATAATGTTATTAAATGTTCATTCATCATGATCGTTCTATTGGCTAAAAACTTAGGTAAGTGCCATTGTTATCGCCACGGAAAACGCCCTCCAAAATTTGGTCTACACTTAAGTTTTGGAGATGCGTTACACTTTTTGGTGAAATCACGGTGCAGTTTGGTGAAAAACATATGTTTAATCCAAAAATTTAAGTGCTCAATAAAGAAATTTTTTAAGCACTCGATCGAGATATTTAGGCAGTTAAAAATAACTTCATTGGGCATTTAAACAAACCATTGATCGAGAAATTTTTAATTCGTTTTAACGGATCAATTTAGAGTTATGGCTCGATCAAAAAGTTGATCCATATTTATATAGGAATGAAATAAAATATAGAAATAAACATAAATCCAAAGACGCAGTAGAAAATATACTTCATTTCATTAACATCAAATAACTGAAACAAGCTTACAGACAAAATGGAAATAAACTAGCTCGAGTGATGGTAGTTTATCACTAATAAGAGATGTTCTAGTTGCATGCCTCTAAACTATGTTACAATGGGACTCAAGGGAATATTTATTTTTGAAAAAAATTGGAGAACCCTATAAAACCAAAACCCTAACCAAAGGATATGCAGCACCAAGATGTTTTGGGCCCTCTTGGGGTTAGCCGAGAAGAAAAATTCTTGGGGTCGTATCTTGGTCATATTATCTTAGTTTGGCACTGATGCAAGAGCATTAGATTGAGAGAAAATACTTTGTATTTTATTAAAATTAGGGGGGTCTTATGTTTTTGAGAAAATATTAACTCTATGTAAATATTAATGATATTTTTGAGTGATTAAATGAAGTTTTTAATTAATTATATGTGAGGATTTGTTAATGTTTCCAAATAATTGGAAAACATGAGGGAAATTAGATTTTAGATATTTAGGAATTAATTATGGAGCGTAAGTTAGATTTAGTTTCAAGATTTTAGGGATAAAATCTAGATTGTAGGGGTGTTGAGATATTTGAGGACTTTGTTGAGTAATTAAAGGGATTTGAACCTAAATTGGTTCAACATTATTGTATAAATGTAATAAGCCTCAAAGGAAAAATAGGAGAAAAATAGAGAGAGAGGTAGGAGACAGGGTTTTTTCCTGTAAGTCTACGGACAGTTGAAAGGGCCATGGATTTTGAATATCTGGCCAAAGACAAGAGTTTGTAAGTGATTTCATTTTGTTTATATGAAAGTATCATTTCAAAATTATATATATTTGTTGATTGAGAAATTTCATGTTTAAATTCTGTATTGGGTTTGAATTATGCACCTTAATTGATCAATTTATGTATGGTTGAAATCCTATATTAAGGATTGAAATGGTGAATCCGTGTAAAAAAACTTGTTGGTTTCGATTTGTATAAATCGATAACCATTTTTGTATTGATGCCCAAAATAGAAAATTGATGAGGTTTGGACTGATGGAAATTTAACATATGTGTAATTTAGTTCGTGTTCTCAGTGCATGAAATGTTGAACGAAAGGATTGAATTCTGTTTGAAATGATGAATTGAGTACAGATTGAATTAAACTTCATCGAAATTGAAGAAATCAATTTCACGATTTGCATGGTGCGTAGGTTAAATTGCAGTTTGTAATATATGGGTTATATACAGCGTTGAAGAGTTGTATTTTCAATGTGAGAAAGTGTATGAGAACAACGATGTCACATGAGAATCGATTAATCAATCGACACATAAATTGAAGTTTGAAATAAAGTCCGGGTTAAATTGTGTTGACGTATTATATGCTACAGGTTAGAAGACGCACAACTGACTGTGTTATGAGTTTGATGCGTGGTGTAGGTATCAAAAAATCTGAATGAAATTTTGTATGAAAGGCACAGAGTTAATGCTTGAAATCTGTTGAAGGCATGAGTTGCTGTGATGAACTAGTAGACAAGTCAGTAATTGTGTTGCAAATTAAATGGAAGCCACATAGTTATATTTGCCAGCGGACCTGAGAATTTGGAACCTTAAAATTCTGTTGAATTGCAGTGCTAGGATCGATGGTACAAGTGGACCATACACGGAGGTGCGTGAACAATTTGAGATTTATCTGCAGTAATTGTGATGCATTGCATTGCAGTTGGCTGTTCATTTTAAAGTACAGAGGCCATCTGATGAATGGAAGATGGATCGCTGAAGAAGCTTGATAAGTTAAATGAAAAAGCAAGCGCTGGTCCGATTGTGGAAATTTTAAAAGCACATAAAATAATTGAACACATATGGTGTGCTAAAAGGATAGAGCGACGGTGCAAATGTGTGGAGGAGGTAAGTTATGTTTCTGGGAATCGAATATTGTTAACTGTGGCACTTTAATTAAGGTCGAGAAAGTTGCATGTATTAATTCTCGATGTGGGATTGGGAACTTCCATAAGGGTATGCTATGTTTGTTGCAGCCAGTAGCATTGATTTTATCCAAGTCAATAACACATACAAAATGAAAGTGTTGGCAAGTTTTACATTGTGGGTTTTTATCATGAAGTTCAATTAATGATTGAAACTCAAGGAGTAAGAAAAGGGAGTTAAAGTTGAATTGGGTAATGGACTTGATTTCAATATAGAATATTGATGTGAATTGGCTCTCATATGGTTTTTAACATAAATATAACAATAGAAATAAACTTCCACAAATGGGTTTTGTGTTGATAACTTCATGAAGTTAGATGAGTATGATTTCATAATCATAAAGTGATCACTGAAAGAAAACTTCCACTTATGAAATAATTTTGTAACCATAGTAATTGATTTTTAAAAGGAGCTTCTGCATGAAAGAATTGAATTTTGGTTTGTATTGAAATATGGTTTCCATAAACCAGAAAAGAAATTTGTGAACAGATGATATTAGCTTCCGCATGTAGAAAAATGTTGAGATTGCCCAGACTTAAAGTTTTAGTTGGGTATAAATATGGGGATGCATGAGAGTGGGTGATAAAGTGGGTAAACGAAGGGTTTTCCTGCATCAGGCACATATGATAGATCCTCAAAAATATCTCTTTGAGTCCTCAAAAAATATGTCCCTGATTCCTCAAAAAAATGCAGTTTTGGGGGTAAAAAATGCTCTCAAATTTTAAGACCCAAGAAACTACTAAAATTAGTAAATGCATCTATAAAAAAGGAAACTAATGAAACCGACTAAATATCTAGGGGTACTAGGTGGGTGGCCACCAATATCCATCTGGATCATTCCTCCCCATATAGGAAGAAATGGTCCCCATTTCATGCAAATCCTCCATGAGGTGAGGAAATTTCGGTTGAATTTGGTCCCCAATGAACCACTTTCTCTGGTGACAGAGTTGGACTTCTTTGACAACACAATATAGATGGATCCTCTACTAGCAAGTTTTCTTGATTTGTGTGTCCATGATCCAATTAGTTGTGGCATGTTCCATTTATTCTGATTTAACTCTATTGTTGTGAGTTGTTCTATAATGTAAGATTTGTACATCAATGGTGGAAAGTAGGGTCGTAGGTAGTCCACATTGAAAATTGGGTGCAGACTTTAAAAACCCTAATAAAAATTCATATTAAAATATAGAAAAGACCATGGTCGATGGGACACATATTCCAAGTTTATCGGTTGGAAAAAAATCCTATTGGGTGTTCATTTCGATTATTATGGCTAAGGAAATTGGCAAAGGAAAAGGAAAAGGCTTTATAAATGCATGAGGCATTAACTGGCACTGTATTTGTGAAAATAATGGAAATTAGGAGAAAATGAAGGTGAAAGGTCACAAGTTTTATGTGAGGAGGAAAATGAAGGAAAATAATGGAAAATGAATAAATTAGAGGCATCATTAGTAAAACGATTCCAAGGATTAGTGGGTGAGGCTTGGTGAGTTGAGTTTTTGATTTCTCATTTTTCTCTCTCTATCTCTCACACTCCTGAGCACTTAGTATATCGTTCAAGCAGTCTTCTAGAGTGTGGCATACTTAGATATTTGGATCAATAAAACAAAGGAAAAGCAGGAAAGCGGAAGATGGCATCGTGATCAACATTGATATGAATATGGACAATTTTTTTTTGATGTGATAACTTCTTCATCTTTATAAAATAATTTTTTTTAAGGATCATCTCAAATTGGAAATTTATGAGAGGGTTTATGTGTCAATATTTGTGTGTATTTTATGAGAAATTCATTAAGTAAATTAGCTATTGAAAACACATCTATAGTAAGTAAATTGCAAAAAAGAATACACAGTAAACACATTACACAGTAGTTGATAACGGTGTTCACCGCTCATGGGATACATATCCATGGACCTGATTCAATGACTTGGCCCTCATCATGTAGAGCTTCTACAACATCTCTTTATGAAGGAGTCTTGATAACTAATATGGATTAGAAGCAGTGCTTGATGACACTTGCATCACACTTTTAATGCACAAAAACCTTTTTTTTTGTGATTTGAGAGTTGAGTCCTCAATCTTGAACTTCTCTTGAAGATAAGAGATACACATAAACTTGCAAACAATTAAATTCTCCTTCTACAAATACAAAACCAATAGCCAATTCTCTAGGTAACCTTGGAAAAGCTTGAGATAAACTTGTGCTAAAATGATATAAACTCTCCTCTGATACCAACTTGATCTGAATATGGAGGAACTATTTTTTCTCTGCTAACTTCCTCATCAGTATAAAATAATTGTGTTTAAGGATTGTCTCAAATTAGCAAGTTATGCGAGGGTTTATGTGTCAATTTTTGTCTGCCTTTTATGAGAAATTAAGTAAATTAGTTGTTAAAAACACATGTGCAACAAGTAAATTATAGAGAAATAATAAACACCAAACACATTACATATTAGCTAATAATGGGGTTCACCCCTCCTGGGCTACATCTCCATGGACATGCTTCAATGGGTTGTCCCTCTTTGTATTAATTGTAAATTCCATGATTACATGTATCTACATTGCTCCAATGGCTTTGAAACTTGCACCATTGGATTCATAAGACTCAAAAACCCATAGGTAGCCTCTTCTGGCTCTGCAAATAATCTTCAGGTGATCTAGACATGGCCTCCTCTTCTAGTGGCCCTCAGCTTCTTTAATCTTCAAAGTGGGGAAAAAAACACATACAAATGTGCTCCTCTACTTCTGCAACCTGCACCATAATTCCTAGATCATCCAAATCATCTAGGATTGACTCTTTTTTAGCCTAATTTGGTCGAAATATGCCAAAGATATGCCTTCTTCAGTATTTCCTAGAAAAAATCCTCCAAATTTGGAGAAACTCCAATTAAATTTGTCACATTTGGGAGTTTCGTAAAAAATGGCAGACTGCACCAATTAGTTCCAATTCACACTTAAATTAAACTAGAGATTAATTAAATTTAAGTGCGCATTTAACTGGGGTGTAGCGCTCTAAGCACGGTTTAGACAAATCCAAATTAAAATCTGATTAACGGATTTTAAATGTTCATTAGGGTTAATTAACCCATATTTAGTGGTATAACCCCATGCATTTATTGGAGCACTCTGCCTAGTCATGCACCATGGTCCTCTGCGACAGAAGTCTAGCCCTTCGTGGATGGGCCTTTTAACCCTCGTCCAAAACCATTTTAAACTACAAATATATTCCGCTCCCAAGGTATGTTAAGAAACATGGTTCCAGTATATTGGTAACGTTGTTGCATGCTGTAGGGCAGGTCGCGGGGTTGAGCCTGACCTCTACCTGTCCACCACATTAAAATTTTTCCCCAACACATAGATTGAATTTCGTCCACACTTAGAAATTTTTTTGCCTTTGGGAGATCCATGTGGTGCCCTCCAGGATATTCATGTGTCCTCATCCCATTGGTTCTTCAGAAACCACCTAGATATAGCCATGTTCCTAGAAATTTGGACCACTGAAAAATTGACACTTGTTGACATGCTATTGGCCAGTCAAAGCCCATAAATTTGACCCCTTTGACCCTATTTGACCCTTTTTTTGAAAATTCGCCAATTTGGTCAAGAAGAAAACACGCTCTAACTTTCACATACACACTCTGATTTGAGAAAAGTAAATTACATCAGTTTTCTTGTGACTAGACCTATTCAGTCGTTCTGTTCTGGAGTGATTATGATAATTTTGATTTTTTAGCAAATTTTTGCCCCTAATCTAGATTCCGATCAAGCGTCTAGAATAGGTTCTAAGTGCACATACCGAGTTGCATGTATGCTTTCCTCACTTTTTCTGGCATGCATGGTGTATGCATGTGGATTTCCTATCATTTCCATTTCCTAGCCAACCATGGTATTATGGGCTTATTTCCATTTATTGTTTTCTGGTTGGTTCTCATGAGTCTTTTAGCTATTGGGTTGAGTTATTAGTTCTTGGAAGCCTTGGTTGGGAACACACTCTCCAAGCGCGACAAAGAATTGTGGGTTGAGCTACTAGTCTTGGATTCCTTCCTTGGAGAAATGCTCTGGAAGCCCTAGGTGAGTTGAGTTACTAGTCCTCGAAGCCCTCATTGGAAAAACACTTGCGAAGCCATGTAAGAGTTGGGGTTGAGTTATTAGTCATAAAAACCCTGGTTGGAACAAAAATTTTGGAGCCCTGGAGTAGCTTGGATAGAGACCAATCTGTAATGGTTAGTGATGTCCAACCGTGAGGTGGAATCACTAATTGGGGTTGAGACGGTGTGTTCTCTGGAGTCCTCATTGGTTTTTGATTGATTTTTTTGATAAAGTCCCACATTAAAGCTTGGAATATGGAACGTGGGTGACTGGTTGAAGTGAGATTTGGTTTAGGTTTGTCTATTCTCGAGCAGGATGTGGAAGTCCCATTCTCGGTTGGTTTTTACAGTCATTAATGAAAGGTTCATTGCCTTGGTATTTGATGTGTATATGCACTAGTCTATATATGGATTCTATTGCCGATGTATCCATGGTAATTCTGTTGGTATTGCGCTCGTTATAATCATGTATTGTGATAGTGATGAGGTATGACTCTCTCCATGTCTTTACTTGCAAATGAATGCACAACATATCTATGGATAAATTGATTAAATGATAGCTTATAATGTAGGGGATAAATGATTCTTAGCAATTCTGATATAAGAAAGAGACCCTTGTTATAGTAGTGTATTATAATAAATTTTACTCAGTTAGAATCAAAAAACCATGTTTTTTAATGTAATAAAGTTATATAACTCCTTGACCCGCAAATTATCAAATGTAATATTTTTCATAAATGGCTAAAAAGAAAAAAAACATTAATGACATTTTAATAAAGATACCATCTTGTAAACACCCCAATAACATTATTTTCAATAACAAAATAAGATATTTTCATGATTACCATAGAGATCAATTCTATCCCATTGGTTATGAGGAAAAATAAATAAAAAAATTCAATAACATTTTAATGAAAGTTCCATCTTGTAAGTACTGCAATAAAATTATTATAGTAATGTTATTATCTTGTAAGCACTGCAATAACATCCAACATCTTTAGATAATTTTGAACAGAGACATTATTTCATATAATCGTACTTAATTTATGGGACCATTGAGGAACCAAGCATATTCCACCTGACCATGAACTATCTCCAATAGTTACCCATCGAGCTAAGATCTTCTTGCCACTAGAATCAACAACCTCATTAATTCCTTGGTGCTTTTATCCCAACAGATTTTTAGCAACGTCCTGCTTTAAGGTCTGCCAACCTTTTTGCCTAGGTCTTTTTGTTTTATTTTTTTCGAAAAAGATACTCTCTTTTTTCTTTAAAGCATGCATTTCTCTCCTGTTGTGCTTTATTTTACCCCACTTAGTATTTATCTCCAACTAAGTCATTAACATAATCTTTCTCTCCCATTTTGTTAATATTTTCCTCATTAGTATTTTCACCTAGGGATTTTTATGAGACTTTTAGGGAAGGTCCATGTTGTACTTAACCACCAATAGCTTTTAATAAGCTAGAAAGAATTCTTCCAAACTCTAGATTTATTTTCTTAATACCCCAACAAATTTATTCATTAACTCAATAATAAAATATTACATCATCACATCAGCCCCATCATGGCTTCCATAGCCATTGAATCCAATAAAAATTCAATGTATAAAAATAGTCAATGTCTAAGAATCCATTGTAATTTACATAATTTTCCATTTGTAGATTATCATTATGGAAAAGGAAAATTTATCTACACCATGCATCTATACTTGATCCTCAACATGGGTCCCACAATTTTTAAAAGTACATTAACAAAAATTCATCACATGTAATATAGATGGTATACATTCCAATTTTCCAGATAATAACAATCATGAAACTTAGAAAAAATGAATTAACATATATTGCATACCATATAATTAAACTTTCTTTAAGGTCTCACCTTACCAACCATCAATATTATAGAGAAATAACAGTCCCATTGAACACTAGGTAAAAAAATGTGTTTTTCTTTTATTTCCTTACCATTAGCTTGCAACCATGTAAGTGAAAACCATTGGGGAATCTTGGGAAAATAATTTCCAATCATGCAATCTACAATCACTATAGAATTTTATCAAATAGTTTGCAAGCATGCAATCTAAAACCCATTATGAATTCTAACAAATAGTTTGCAAGAATGGAATATAAATCCATTGATGAATTTCAACAACAATTTGCAATCATGCAATCATATTAATATCATTAATGGTAAAATTTCTGCCAAACAACGCAACCAACAATCCCTACTAGAGCATATAATCAGAAAAGTAGACCAAATTATTGATCTAGGTTTAAACATAACTTTATCTCAGAATCAACATTGGGGTTACATGATCTCAAGGTATCAATACCACTTTATGTTAAATGAATCACATCCAAAACTCCCACTGATGCAATTATTTAAAACAACAAAAACTTTGGATCTCATTTACCACATTTTGTCGAACACATGGAATGCAAATTTCCCTCTACAACTCTACATGAAGAAATAAAACATGGAATTATGCTAATATGAGTTTTTTATTGACTTTAAGTTCACTCTGTGACTTACACTTCACTCATTGCTTATTTTTAACAAATAAAGAGGGTTGTTCATATTTTTTGTTTTGTTTTTACAACATTAAATTGTACTCTTCAAAGTCAACCCCAAATTCTAGATTATTTAGTTATCACACCAACCATACATGCATTCATTATTTATAAGCAGTGAATCATAACTTTAGCCATGTTTTTCCCCTTTTTTTTTTCTTATGCACCATAATCATTGTTCTAATATTATGCTTTCAAAGGTTTGTAATTAATTTTCACCATAACAAATGAGTGCTGAGAATTGTTCATAGGTTCCATAGAGGTTTCATTTTCTTTCATTCACATCCATATACAAGTTTCATGAGCACAAATTTTAAAGAAACATTATAATTTTGTACTCTTTCATGCAGTCATTAATCATGCATCATGCATCTCATGTTAATTTTAGTCTACTACAAGTTTAATTAAAATCATAACTAAGACGATGCCAACTAGAATCATATCTATACTACCTTTTTACATAATGATTCCCAAAAGGCGTCAATGTTGCAACCTTTTGTTCTGATACCATTTCTAACATACCCCGGTAACCTCACAGGAAACTACATGGAGTTAGGAATTTTTTTTCAACATTTACCATTGTGTAATTTTCTAAATTTATTTCTATATTCCCTCATTTACCATCATCATACCCTAGAGAAATATTTAGTAAAAGGCATAGTGAGTTACACAACCATTAACTCTTCTTGTTGTAGCATAGTCATTTAAATTTCCTGTTATAACTATGCATCAAGCCCATGATCATTTTAACTAAATTAGTAAATAATATAATTTATAATATAAAAATCACATCATGAAATAAATTAACATCATGAAAATTACACAATGAACAATCACATCAATATACATCGATATACCCTTGAAACCCCATAGGGTAAAAACTAGCAAACGTTTAATTTTATTATTGAATTCTTGTGAGGATTTTCACTCCTCACTCAATGGTTATAAGGGAGTCCATCCCTTGACCATTGACATAAAATATTACATAGAAAAATAATATTTAAGGAAACATAACTAGTTATAAGCTATTACAATCACCATGATACCATTTACCCACAAATCCTCAATCTTTGTCTTTGGGGTCAGATAGTTTCCTTCAGTGGATGATCCTGTAGTTGGTAATCTTAACCTTGCATGGACTAACAACTATTATCTTCCACAATTTTAAACTTGAACAATAATTTTCTCAAGTCAACCTCCTTTCATGCCATTTCTATCGTTAGCACACTTAATATCATGATTAGGTAAAATATTAATGAACCAATAATCAATCTATATTTGTGAAACTTCCAAAAATATTTATATGCATGTATAAAACATAAACAAATTCACATGAAATGTATTCCTTAACATCATTTGACATGCATCAGTAAAAAACAAATTATTGTCAAGCTAACAAAATCTTGCAAGCACTTTCATATTATTTCTAAAGGAAATGTAACATACTATATAATAATATTGTGCATGCAATTTCATAACAAGCTTTGAACATAACCATCCCAACAAGCAACTTACTTTGTGCCTACTCTTATGTTTTATATTCCAAATGGATTAACACAATATATTCTATACTTATGCATGTGAATGAATGTTCTTTTCCAAAAACATAGTTTCCACACAAGATCTATTCACAATGGCTATTATGTATAACAATGACAACTCTATTTCAAACAAAGTCAACATACTAGTTATAATTTTTTGCATGTAATAACATAGCTTGTTCTTCTTGCATGTAAAGCATATATTTCTTTCCAAAAGAAACTAAATAGATATTTCATGGAAAAATAAACACATTTCTTTTCCAAAGGGTCAAACGCATACCACTTATTCTTTCATGCATGAAAAGGGACATTTCCCTCTCATCCAAAAGATATAACCCAATAACTATTCTTCCAAAATAAAGCTAATACCATAGGAAAGCCCTTTAGGTTTGCAAAATACATATTATTTTTCCCAAAATAAGGCTAACAAAATCAATATTATGTGATTTCATCTTCCTTTTCTCTAGAAATCTAATACCCAAAACTAACTTTTTCCATGGATGCAAACGTATATGTTTCTCGAAATAATTTTCCAATAAGTCATCTAATTCATAGAATTATTTAGCCATGAAAACTTTTAAGAATTCAAATCACATGAAATATTCTAATAATTCAGTGAAGAAAAAACCTATTCCTCTATCCATAAAATTTTATAGAGTTTTTCTCAAGAAATAATCTTGATCATTTATCATATGAATGTTTCCATGCAAATAAATTCAATTATTAAGTCACCGTGCCCCATATGTAAAAAAAATAATTTTCAAAGAACACAGTTACTTGTCTTTTGATGCGTGCTTGGAATCCCTTCTTCCTCTTCCTTGGCTCCATTCTCCATGCATTCTCTCATTCCCTCTTATATTTTTCTCATAGGCTTAGAATAAATAGAATTAAGAAAATGGAATAGCTTTTATAAATCATAATAGCATTCCATAAAGCACCCATAAATCTGATTTTTCCTAAATCGCGAAAGAACTGCATAAATCTTTGATTATTTTCTTTTAAAGGTATATTTGTTTTTTCCTTATGAGAAAAATATCACTTATCCATATTTTTTCCAATACTATTACTCATTATTTCTAAAACTCATAAAATATACCAACTTGCAAATATAATTTATTTCTATAGAAGGATATAAATTCTTCTAAATAAAATAATTAAGAAATAATTCTTCCAATATTATTCTAATTAAGAATTACAATAATATTATTCATGCAATATCAATGTAATAATAAATATTATTTAATTATTTAAACCTCATTCTACAAGATTTTTTACGGTGGCTTACGCCAGGGATATTACAAGGGTTTCGTGGAAAATTTTCAGATCTTGGCTCACAATATTTTCAGAGATATGATCTATGGAAGTTAGGGATTGTGCAGGTTCTCGAATTTCATCTCAAATAGGTCACCCTTGTAGAATCATCATAAGTCTCTCTCTGAGCATCAGATTAGAATTTTGTAAAAACTGGCAAAAATTAAAATGACTGTTGTTTCCTTTGTATTGATTTTAGAGGTGAAGGAGGAAATAGTGACATGTGGCACGTTGTACAAGTTCTCCCTACTGAACCAATCCATAATTAGGTCATTTTGTGAGATTGCGCATAAATTTTTCTTGAAGAATCCAAATCAGGTTAGACATATGGCATTGGAAATAAGATTCAAAGGGCTACTAAAGGACCGAAGATAAAACCTTGGGGATCCAAAATTATATAGATACATAAGTTTCAAATTGCATAATTTGTGCTTGAAAAATAATTTTGAAGTGATTCCAAGGGCATATTGAAGCATAGATATCAGTATTGGGTTCTAAAATGCGACCTAAAATGAATTCGACACGCATTAATCTCTCAGAAGGCTCTACTATGACTCATGAAGAGGAAGAAGTGCAACACGATATATCAAAATCACAATACCAAGTGAAACAAAATTTCACTCTCGCAAAGAGTAAGAAAAAAGTGAAATGGAAGCTAAGATGGATGGTTTCAATAAAGGCATGGAAGCTAAGATGGATGGTTTGAAGGAAGGCATGGAAGCTAAGATGGATGGTTTGAAGAATGGAATGGAAGCTAAGATGGATGGCGTGGAAGCTAATATAAATAACATGAAAGCTAAGATTGATGGTATAGATGGAAATATGGAAGGTTTTAAGTAATACATGGAAGGTTTGAAGGCAGGTTCGGCAAAATTTCTACAAGAAAAGCTTCCTAATGGTGAAAAGGTAGTAGAGGAAACTCATGATGATAAAAAAATAAATGTTAATCATGATTTCATAAACTCTAATGTTGGGTCTAAGACCCACCATATTCCAAATATAGATATGAGAAAGTTTAATGGAAAGGATTTGATAACTTGGTTACTACAAACAGAACAATAATTTGAGCTCCATAATACGCAAAACACACAAAATATGTGCATTGCAACTTTATATTTAGAAAAAAATCAGTTTTTATGGTATCGATGGCTTTGTTCCCGTAAACTACTAGTCACTTAGTCAATTTCATAGAGGAAATGATAGCACATTCTGAGGATACAAAGAGAAACAGCTTCTTTATCCAATTGATAAATCTCAAAAAAAAGGGTTCAATGATGGGGCACATCGAGGATTTCCAAAAATTGAATATAAGGGTAAATAATATTCCAGCGGAACATAGGGTTGATGTCTTCATTGGTACTCTAAAGGATAACATCTAGCACAAGGTTCGCCTTTGGGAACCTAATAAATTGGAGAAGAAATTTAGGTTGGCAAGAAAAATTTAAAGAAAAATTATGGCGATAAGGAAACCTGCCACTCACAACTATAAATATTGAAGTGTTGCTACTCCTAGACTTCCACAATATACAAGGTCGACACCACAAAAATTGGAAGAAAAAAGAGGAAAAGGGCTTTGTTATAGTTGATCCGGATTTTATGTAGGAACGCAACAGAATAAACACGTAACCATAAATACAGAGATGCAGCGGAAATAACACTTCATTTCATTAATATCAAATAACAGAAAGATGCTTACAGACATAATGGAAATAAAATAGCTAGGGTGCTGGTAGCGAATCTCTGAGAAGAGATGTGGTGGCTACAGACCTCTGAACTGTGTTACAATGAGGCTCGAGGGCCTATTTATTGTTGAGAAACAATGTAGAATTTGAAACGTCAAAAAACCTAACCGTAGGAGATGAGGCGCCAAAACTGTGGGCGCCCGTTTGGGTAAATTGGTGGTTCAACTTCAAGAACCTGCTTTTCTTCCGTCTGTTGTGCGCTCAATAGCTCGTTAAGAAAGGATCTATCCGGACTACAAGCTAATGAGACGAATTTATGAAAGAAATTAAGTTTATCAGGTTTCATCACCAACGTGATTTATCACACAGCCGCAGCTCCAGGAAGTTCGGGACAGAAAAGCTGCTAAATAGTAAAGTTATCTCACATAGCGAAGAGCGAAGAGGCAAATGGTGGGGGAACTGATGGAATAGGTGGGTGGCCACCAATATCCCCCTGGATCATTAAGCCCCCAAAACGGCTCCGAGAGTGGAGGACCCGAAAACCTGCTAAAAATAGTAAGTTGTGCTGAATGTGAAAATCTGCAAGAATTGATGGTGTTGGTCCAAATGGAATAGGTGGGTGGCCACCGATATCCACCTGGATCAATAGTTGTGATATAAAATACACTAAAGTTCATAAATGTTTTGAGAAGAAGATATTTTACATAGATTGTGAAGAGGAGAAAGAAAAGGAAAAATAAACTTTAAAAGAAAAGGATAGATGCCATGAACCAACCCTAGCGCAAGAATAAATGAATCCAACCATAAAATTTAATGCATTTCCAGGAATTACCAATCCTCAAACTCTCAACATAGAAGGATATATCAACAATAAAAATTCAATAGTTCTTATTTATTCAGTTCGTACACATAATTTTACTCATTGTAAGGTAGCGAGGGAATTGAATTGATTCCTATACCCATCACCAGAGTGTCAAGTGATGATGTGAAATGGAGGAAATATAAAATTCTCTGCAAAGTGAGATAATATCAGGATAACCATGGGGGAATATGTATCAAATATTCCAATGATTTCCATTCCAATTGGTGGTGCTGATGTTGTACAAGGAGTACAATGGTTACAATATTTGGGGACGGTAGCTTTTAATTTTCAAGAAATATTCTTGAAATTTTTTTGGAAGGAAAGGAGGTTGAATTACGAGGTATCATAGGGAATTTGAGAAAGAAATAACCTCTAATTTTAGACAAATATTCTAAAGGAAGAACAATGAGGTGTAATTGCAAAATTATTCTCACTAGAAGTTCCAATAGCAAAACCATATATTTCCTAAGATCTTGAAAAAGCCTTGGAAAACCATTCCAAGGTGTTTGAAACTCTCAAAAGAGTCCCAACTATTTTTGATCATGATAGTGCTATTCATTTTATTCTAGGAATTTTTCCTCTAAACATTGGTCCTTACAAATATCCTTATGTCCAAAAGATAAAAAATGAACATATGATTGCATAAATGCTAGAGGCTGGTATAATTTAACCTAGCCAAAGTTATTTCTCTGCTTCAGTAGTATTGGTGCACAAGAAGGATGGAATGTTGCACATGTGCCTGGATTATAGGGAGCTCAATAAGCTCAGTATTAAATATAAATTTCCCATAAATTTCCCATTTCTGTGATTGATGAATTATTGGATGAATTACATGTAGCAATTTATTTCACCAAGTTGGATCTCCGTTCACGATAGCATCAAACTAGAATGAAGACTGAAGACATTCTAAAAACAATATTTCAAGCTCATGAGGTTCATTATGAATTTTTGGTCATGCCTTTTGGCCTTACTATTGCACCTTCTACTTTTCAATGGCTGAAGAAATCCATTTTCAAGCCCTTCCTTATAAACTTTGTGTTAGTATTTTTTGATGATACACTAATCTACAACAGGTCTTGGAAGGATCATGTTCAACATGTTGATAGGGGGCTCAAAATATTGGAAGAGAAACAATTATATGAAAAAAAATCCAAATGTTTCTTTGGAGTAAAAGAGGTGGAATATCTAGGTCATATTCTATCTTGGGAGGGTGTTAAGGTAGAACCTAACAAAATTAACGCCATTAAGTAATGGAAACTCCCCACAACCATAAAGAGGTTGCCAATATTTCTCAAGTTAAAATGTTATTATCAAAATTTTGTTAAGAATTATGGGAGAATATCAATACTTATAACAACATTATTGAAAAAAGATGCATTTTCATGGACTCATGAAGCTACTAATACCTTTGAAATGTGCCAAGCACCAATCTTAGCTATGCCATACTTTACAAAAACATTATTGTGGAATCTCATGCCTCAGGAAATGGAATTGGTTTTGTTTTAATTCCATAAGGAAGACCCATTTCTTTTGAAACTCGTCCAGCCAAAGGAAATTATTTAAATAAATACATTTATGAGAAGGAAATGTTGGAAATACTACACGATAGTCTTAAATACTTTTTGGAACAAAGGATATATTCAAAAGAGAAGAAAAATGGGTCACAAATATGTTGGGTTATGACTTTGAAATCATATACAAAAAAGGGAAGCTAAATGTTGTTGCAGATGCACTCTGAAGAAAGGATGAGGATGTGCAAGAATTTCTTTATGTCATTTCTATTATCCAACTAGATTGGATAATCGAACCAAGGAAGTAATGGAAGAATGACGAAGAAGTATGTACAATCATTCGAAAGTTGCAGAAATATTCCAATACATCTAATACATTTTCTTTGAAAATTGATTCCTTATGGTACAAATATTGCTTATATATTTATAAGAATTTCGAAATTAAACAAAAATTTATTTTGGAATTGAAAACCACTCCATTTGGAGGACACTCGAGATTTTTAAAAACATACCACATTGTGAAGAAATCATTTTTTTAGGATAGCCTTAAATATGATATTCAAATTTTTGTGCCAGAATGTTTGGTTTGCAAGACAAATAAAGTTCAGAATGAAGACCCTAGCTCTGCTATGGCATTTATCCATTCCAAGTCAACATTGGGAGGAGGATTCAATGGATTTTATCACATGTTTACCTATGTCCAAAGGAAAAAGTGTGATCATGGTGGTAGTTAATAATCTTACCATGTATGCACACTTTTTTGAATTATCTCTTCCATTTAAAGTGAGTACAACTGCTACTGCATTTATGGAAACAATTCCAAAGCTACATGGAAACCCAAAGTTTATTTTAAGTGATAAAGATCCCATTTTCACTGTAAAATTTTGGACAAAAGTATTTTCTTCTTTGGGTACTCAACTAGCTCATATATCATCTTATCATCCTCAATCCGTTGGGAAAAATGAGATAGTGAAGAAATTTTTGGAATGATATTTTCATTGCCCTATATATGATAAAAAAACACAATGGTTCAGTTGGTTACCTGTATTTGAATGGTGGCATAAGACTTCCTTCAAAACTACAACAAAAATCACCCCATTTATGGAACTTTATGTATATAATCCATCACCCCTCACATCATATTTAAGAGAGAATTCTAAGGTTCAAGCAGTGGAACATCACGTCGAGCATCAACAATAAGTTTTCCAAATCTAAAAGGATAACCAAAATTTGGCACAAAATTAAATGAAACAACCAGCAGATCAACATCGTACAGAGATAATTTTTGATGTAGGTGACTAGGTATTTTTACGGCTACAACCATACAAAAAAATTTCCCTCAGGCAAGCTAAGAAGGATAATAAATTTTTTCCAAAGTAATATGGTCCTTACAAGGTGTTGCAAAATATCGATACTATGGCATAAAAATTGGAGCTTCCTGAATCTTCCCGAGTGCACCCATTTTTCCCTTTTTCATGCTTAAAGAAGGTTATAGGTGAAAAAATTCTTGTTCAAACAATATTTCCAGAAGTTTATGAGGAAGGAAAAATAAGATTGGAACCTGAAGCAGTCACGAAAACAAGAACTCGACAATTGCGAAATCGATCAATTTGAAGGTATCTGATCAAGTGGAGGAACCTAACCACTAATGATTCCACATAGGAGGATGAAAATTTTATATAGAAGAATCCAAAACTACTCAAGCGTTTAGGAAAACACTTTTATAAAGGAGAGTCACATGTTAGGGTGCTATATTACTAGTGCAATCCATTATTGTTGTTAATGTAGACCCATTGTTTTTATTGTTGTACCCATGTAGTACTCATATAACTATTATTGTGCCCCATAATAGCCAACTATTTTTATTTGTATGCTCTTACATTATTATTGTTAGGTCAGCTATGATTATATTGTGACCCCATGGACTCATATATAGAGAAAGGAGGTCTTTTTTTATTTGAATCATCTAATAATTGTTCATTTACGTAATGTAAAGGAGGTTTCCCCCCTCGAAGTGGCTGATTTCTAAGTCATTGATCTCTCTTTTCTTCTATTTCGTGAGCTAATTTCATAACAGTTGATGCTAGTGTTTTTTCGTTGAAGATGGTATGAGAAACCCCAACCTCCACTATTGGGATTTTATGGTTTTTAGGACATGTACTTTTATTTGTAAAAATAGTAACAAGAAGTTCTCCACTTTTAGCATTGATTACCATGAACTTCCATGGAGGTTATAATGGATATTTGATATTTCCATTACTTGTATATGTGTGATTTAATGTGGTATATATCTCAATTAACAAATTCAATTCTACTACACTTGTGTTTTCTTTCAAATATATACTCTTGTATTCCATTCTAATGCTAGTTTTTTACTGTGAACTAATATGTGATTAAATTTTGGCACATTCCCATTCATGTATGTCTGAGAATATTCTAGCTCGGTAACCCTTATTGAAGCATGGTTATTCTTATTGTTTTTGTTGTTACATTATTTAAATATATTTTGTAGTTTATTAATCACGAGGTTTATTTCGTTCCCATTTTTTGGGGATTTCATTCATATACTCATGCTAATATCCTTGTAGTTTGATAACAAAGAGTGGAAACATACATGGTGTCAGTCAAACCAACATACCGGATGGGGATCCTATCCCAAATGGTGTGAGGTATAATTTGGACTTCACGAGATGAAACAACCCCTCACTTGTTCATGGACATTTTTTCCCCCATCAACAACACCATATAAAGTAAGGAGGCATTAACTTTGATGTTGGTCGTGTGCTCAGAATATCAAATTTAGGTAGTGTGGAAAATGAAAATGGGATAGAAGAATGTACATTTTGAGAGGTGGAGTTTGTATTTACAAAAGGGATTTGTAGCTCCTTGATTTTCAGTGTTATTTGGAAGATTTATTAACATTTGTGAGCCCTAACATTTCCTCTTGTCTCAACAATAAAAAACTTCTTTACTATCAATCTAGTCTAGAGTCCCCATAGTAGGATCATGTTTCTTACCAAAGCTTCATTCTCTCATGCTAATATGAACTTTACAAGTTTCCTCATCCTGGTATTTTTCATATAAATTGTTCCATGGGAAAAAAAGAATAAAGATTTTGGTTAATAATATTTCTAAGTAGCATGGACATGTGTTAAAAAGTGTTGGTTTTGGTTGACCTTGTATGTTAAAACTTTTTTTTCATATGAAATGAATACATTTCTCATATCTTGCATGACTTGAAGGATGGATGTCATATTATATTGGTTAGTTTGACCCTATAAAGGAACATTGGTTCTACAAAGTTATTCTTCATATTATAATAAATTTGGAGTGAAAACTCAGGACTAGTAGTATTCTTGTCTTCTAATCGTCGACAAGTAAGGTATCACTAATGCCTTATAGTAGGGCATCATGGCTGCTTGATTTTCGAGATAGATAATTTTAGGTATCTCTTTATATAGTATGGTAAAATGAAGATTAAATTATTTAATGGTTTGTCCTTTTCAAAAGGAGACATTTTTGTGTTCATATAAGATCTCAATAGGGTTTATAGGCTACCCATAGGTAGATTTGAACTAGTATAAAATATCCTCCCAAGCGCAGAAGGATTTGGGAGAAAGTTTGAAAAAATAAGCAATGGATCTACTGTGAAAGGAATTCACAAACAATTAGATAAAGGTTTTGTTATTATTTACCCCTAATTTTGTGGCATCCATTGGATACTGTGATTAAATGTTCATTCATAGTGATCATTCTATTGGTTAAAGACTTAGGTAAATTCCCTTGTTGTCGCCACGGAAAACACACTCCAAAATTTAGTATACACTTGAATTTTGGAGATGCGTTACACTTTTTTGGCGAAATGAGGGTGCAGTTTGGTGAAAAAACATATGTTTGATCCAAAAATTTATGTGCTCAATCAATAAATTTTTAAGCACTTGATCGAGATATTGAGGAAATTAAAAATAACTTCATTGAGCATTTAGACAAACCATTGATCGATAATTTTTAATTCGAGTTAAAGGATCGATTGAGAGTTATGGCTCGATTGAAAAGTTGATCCAGATTTATGTAGAAATGGAATAAAATACAAAAAATAAACATAAACCCAAAGATGCGATAGAAAATATACTTCATTTCATTAACATCCAATAATTGAAATAAGCTTACGGACAAAATGGAAATAAACTAGGCTGAGTGATGGTAGCTTATCTCTAATAAGAGATGTGGTGGCTACATGCATCTAAACTATGTTACAATGAGGCTCAAGGGACTATTTATTGTTTAAAAAACATTGTAGAACCCTAAGCAACCAAAAGCCCTAACAAAAGGATATGGAGCACCAAGATGCTTTTGGCCCTCTTGGGGTTAGTTGGGCGACTAACTTCTTAGGGGTCATATCTTGTTTATATTATCTTCATTTGGTGCATACGATATATCCTCGAAAATATCTCTCCGAGTCCCTACAGATTTTATTTAGGACCCTACCTATGGATATGGGCCTACTACACACCTCAAAAAAGATCTAGTTTACGGGTTCAAAACTGTTGTTGAATTTTAGGACCCAAAAACCTACTAAAATTAGTAAATGCGGCTATAAAAAAATGAAACTAACGAAACCAACTCAAGATCTAGGGGGACTAGGTGGGTGGCCACCAATATCCGTCTAGATCGTTCCTCCCCATATAGGAAGAAATGGTCCCCATTTCATTCAGATCCTCCATGAGGTGAGGAAATTTTTGTTGAATTTGGTCCATAATGAACCACTTTCTCCGGTGAAGGAGTTGGACTGCTTTGATAACTCGATATAGATGGATCCTCTACTAGCAGGTGTTCTTGATCTATGTGTCCATGATACAATTAGTTGTGGCATGTTCCATGCAGTCTAGTTTAACTCTGTTGGTGTGAGTTGTTCTATAATATCATATTTATACATCAATGGTAGAAAAGTAGGGTCAAAGGTAGGCCACATTGAATGTTGGGTGCAGACTTTAACAACCCTAATAAAAATACATATAAGACCATGGTCGATGGGACATGTATTCCAAGTTTATTGGTTGGAAAAACATCCTAGTAGGTGTTCATTTCGATTATTATGGCTAAGTAAATTAGCAAAGAAAAAGAAAAAGGCTTTATAAATGCATGAGGCATTAATTGGCATTGTATTTAGGAAAATAACGGAAATTAGGAGAAAATAAAGGTGAAAGGTCTAAGGTTTTATGTGAGGATGAAAATGAAGGAAAATAATGGAAAAATGAATAAATTAGAGGTATCATTAATAAAATGCTTCGAGGATTAGTGGGTGAGGCTTGGTCAGTTGAGTTTTGGATTTATCATTATTATCTCTCTCTCTCTCTCTCATACTCTTGAGCACTTAGTATATTCTTCGAGCACTATTGTAGAGTCTGGCATACTTAGAGATTTGGATCAAGAAATGAAAGGAAAAGTAGGAAAGTGAAAGATGGCATTGAGATCAACTTTGATCTAAATATGGAAAAAATTATTTTGATGTGCTAGCTTCTTCATCTTTATAAAATAATTATGCTTAGGGATTGTCTCAAATTAGAAATTTATGAGAGGGTTTATGTGTCAATATTTGTGTGTATTTTATGAGAAATTTATAAAGTAAATTAGCTATAAAAAACACATCTATAGTAAGTAAATCGTAGAAAAATAATACACAGTAAACACATTACGCAAATGAGGTGATAAGGTGTTCACCCTTCATGGGCTATGTTATCACTAAAATCGTACCCCGATTCGTCGTCGATCAGAAAAATTCAATGTAACTATTTCAAACCAATCTTGTGATCGAGGCTTAGCCTCCTCAGTCCGAGAAGGCTCTCTCAAGGGTTAATGATATTGAATAAAGATATAGATAGATGGCTAACTCTACTTTTGTGTCTTGGTTTTGTATGTTTTCAGGGTTGAAAAGATGAAGGCTTGCTACAATTGGGCTTATGGAATCAAAAAATCATTAGGTTCATTGGCAAGGCTTCTGGATATGGAAGCTGAGGTAGATAGAGGTCTTGAACAAAGGAAATTCACTCATAGAACACAGAAAAAACAGTCATCTCATTACTAAAGTAAGTTAGATCATAGGGTTATGAATTCTAAGTAATAGCAATGATATATACTGAATGTAATTAAAAAAAATATCTAGATCAATAAAACATTAAAACCCCATGAGAATCTTAGTTCTATCAAGAAGAAAACCTCCCTGCATTATTGATCACAGTCAATTACATAAAGTAGCAATTTTTCCAAAAATTATCCAACCCTTTGCTAATTCGACCCAATGGCCTTTAATAGACATGTTACATCCTCATATGATCTGCCTCTAGGCTATATACATCTAATTTTTTCCCTACTGATACCGTTCATAACCATAAAACATCAAATTTATGACAAACAGACACCTATCCTACTTGACAGTCCTATTTCAACTAGGACTCAAAATCCTTATTACTATCTATAAAATCCTTATCCTAACAACCTTATCTAACTGAAATTACATTATTGACAAGTGTATCATCACATGGTCAAAATTTGGATAAATATATTCAATTCTTCAAGACCACTTTGTTGACCTCCACAAAAGCAGGAAACCATACCCCTGTTTTTTTAGGCATAAGATTCTTTTCCTTATTTGAACAATTTGACCATTAGTTAATCTTCATTTCATGGTCATTAGCTGTGGAATATTAGCTTAACATGTCTCATCACACTTCCCTAGCCTCCATTTTTCCAAACTGCTACAAAAAACTTGTTCAAAAGGTCTGTAATATGTTGCGTTACGAAAACACAACAGTTTTTCTAGCGCTTTTAGTAGCGCTCGTCAATTCAAACTTTTTTTTCTTCAAAACTTTGACTACTTCGTCCTACATTGTTTTACCTACCCCTCAACACCTTTATCATATAAATTACAGCTCTTGATTCACCTTTTAACTTCTTACATACTCATCAAATGAAACAAAAAGGTAGCTACAACAGCTTTCGTAGCGCTTTTTCTGTTTTTTTCCCTGAAACATAGGTCTTGGAACAGAGCCTATATCTCCTAATACATGATGTATTTTGAGAAAACTGAAGAAGGTTTTTCATAGGCCATTATGTTTTTAATAACAACCTCTCTTTTGTGTTTTGAAACACATCTCCCTGCTGTTCATAAAATACATTTTCAAAACATGTGTAAAACAGGAAAAACTCTGTTTCGAAAATAGGGCTTCAATAAAAACCTTTTATCTCCCAACTGGTAACACCCTGTGAGAAAATTGTGATAGGTTTTTGCTATATGGGGCTGTGACGAAGACAAATCCTCTTTACATAATTCCAAAAAAAAATTCATTTGGCCGGAAACTTAACTTGAAGTTGACGTCTAAACAGATCATGTACAAGAGAGTTTCGTAATAGCTAGCTTTCAGTAACGCATTTTAATTTATCAATATCTTCCACTTCCTAATTAATTTGAAGAAACTCAGATATTTTTTTGTATTGAGGTCTGTTATGAGGAAAAACCTCTTTCAGGCTTCCCAAATGCGTTTTCAGTTTCTCAGAAACCGCCTTTGAAGTTGACTGTTCAAAACCGTAAAAACAGAGCTTTGCTTCATATTTCGCTACGAAACTTTCAGCAGTTTCGTAGTGCTTTCTACCCTTTTTACTCCAAATACACTATGAAAGTATGGATTATTGGTTAATTTGGCACTTTCAGTACAAAAAACTTTTGAAAATGAAAAGAATTGGAAAGTGATGAATGACTTGACTTGAAGGAGTTTAAAAATAAATGTATTTGGACCTAAGGGTAAACTCAAACTATAAAAAATATATAATTTCCCTTGGTCAAACTAAAAAATGACTCTTAAAACCTTATTTTGACCCATGAACCTATGTAACCTTGTCAAAATGATGCTTGATTTTTTTTGAGTGATAATAGGCTACATCTCCATGGACCTACTTCAATGGCTTGGCCCTCCTTGGATTAATGGTTAATTCTCTAATTACATGCACTTGCAGTGCTCAAATGGCTCTTCAACCTACTCCATTGGATTCAAAAGACTTAAAAACCCCTAGGTAGCCTCTTATGTCTCTCCAAATGCTCTTCACGTGATTTGAGACATCGCCTCCTCTCGTAGTGGCCTTGGGCTTCTTTAATCTTCAAAGTGAAAAAAAACACTTACGAAAAATCCCTACCTTTGCAACCTACACGATCATTCTTAGAGCATACAAATCATCTAGGATTGACTATTTCGAGCCTAATTTGGTCCAGATATTGCAAATTTATGGCTTCTTCAATATTTCCTAGAAAAACTCCTCCAAATCTAGATAAAATCCAATAAACTCCGCCACATTTGGGAGTTCCACCGAAAATTGCAAACTCGCCAATTAGTGGTAATCTGCACTTAAGTTAAACTGGATATTAATTAAAATTTAGTGTGCATTTAACTCGGGGTTTAGCGCTCTAAGGACATTTTAAACAAATTCGAATTAAAATCAGATTAACGCATTTTAAATTTTGATTAGGTCTAATTAACCCATATTTAGCGGGTCTAACCCCCTCGCATTTTTTTGGAACGCTCCTCCCGATCACGAGCCATGGTCTTGTGAAATTGAGGGCTAGCCCTTTTAACCCATGTCGAAAGCCATTTTAAACTTAAAATATATTCCGCGTGCAATGGTTTTTAAGAAACATGGCCGTGGTATATTGTTAACGTTGGTCTATGGTGTGGGGGGAGGTCATGGCGTCAAGCCCGACCTCCTCCCATCCACCACATAAAAAAAATTTCCCCAACAAATAAATTGAATTTCGACCACACTAAGTCAAAATTCGGCCTTTGGGAGGGGCATGTGGTGGCTTCGGGCTACCCACGTGTCCACATCAAATTGGTTCTTCAAAAACCAACAAGAAACCGCCATGTGCCCATAAATTTTGGCCACTTACAAATTGACACTTTTTCAAAGCATGCTATTGGCGAGTGTAAAAGCAATAAGTTTGACCCATTTCACCATGTTTGACCCCTTTTTTTTGAAAAAATCACCTATTTGGTCAAGCGGATAGAGGGCTCTAACATTCACATACGGACTCTGTTTTGAGTGAAAATGAAGTGCGCCGGATTCCTAAGGACGAGACATATCCGGTCGGTCTAGTTTGGAGCGATTTTGAACACTTTGAATTTTTTAGTAAATTTTTTCCCCCCAATCTAGATTTCGATCACTCCTTCTCATCGACAAGGATTTTCATCCCTCAAAAGTTGGTTATATGATGAGAGCTAAATAATCTTCTCTTTACCAAGTTCAATCACGTTGATTTTAATTGGAATAATCTCCATGACAACCACTTGGGTTCACCGAGATGCCTTTCCTTGCATATGGCTTGGCACTTAAACCAATGTCCTCCTTTCGCTACTGACCCAATCCAACACTTGTTAGCTGTTTTTTTAACTAATTAAACACCTTTTTGTACCAAATCAATCCCTTGGTTCATGGAAACCTTATTGATGGCCTTCCCACTCAGAATAATGTTCCTCCTTTCCACACACATGCATTTGATGCATTCTTCTCCTTGGAAACCACTTTTCCAGGTTAATCCAATCTAAGTGAATTAAAACAATGAATTCCAACATCATTAACCACAAGAAAATAAATGGTCATTCTTTTTACTTCCATGGTTCCAAATTCCACATCTGGAAGAATGAATTTGCCATATCTTTCGCTTCTTGGCGTCGACACATCAAATGGTATACAATGGTTGTTGTTTTGGCATCTTGTCCACTTCCTCTTTCTAATTCCATCATCCTCTAGTATTGACATGCTTCTCATGCCATGATTTTAGAATGAAGGCTAATCATGAGTCTCTTGCTCAAGAGAGGTGATTCTGAAATCCTGCGACGTCTTGTCACAAGAAAAACCATTAATCTTGAAAAGAACATCATGCAAGAAACATAACTTGACGACCTCTTCCCTTTGCTCCTTCAAAGCAACAAATGTGACATTTTCTAAACATTGCCATGCATTCTCACATCTTGGTGTACAAAACCATCGACCAAATACAAGTCGACAAAACATGCCTCTTCAAACAACTGACTCTCAATTCAAACAAAAGAATGTAAAAATTTCCATCTTTACTACATATAAGTGAGTCAACATAACTCTACTTTTCAAATATCTTGCTTCATGAAATATGCAACATAAATTATAAAGGAAATAAATGAATTCAATTGAAAAAGAAATGCATCAATAAGGAAATATTTTCATCAAACATCAAAAGAAATAAAAGTCCTTAATTGGTTAAGAAATCTAACCATGTCTTCCAAACTAGTTCAATGGTGCTTCTTTCAGCTGCACTTCATCATGTGAATTATCCTCACCAACGTCAATTATGGAATCTTGTTTTTTCATTCTTGTGAAGATCTCTTTCCCCCCTTCTTCAAATGTCATGGATGACTTGTTTGGATACAAAGTCCAATACTTCTCTACAAGATGACCTTGCTTATGGCAATGAGTGCAAAAATAATTGCACCTTATTTTCAACATAGTTTGCATTGTCCAATGGACCTTTGGATTTATGCTTCCTTTGTTTTTAAAAGTTTCTTGCGCATGGAGAAATTCTTCCAACACCTCAAAATAGTATGGTTATTAAAACCACAAAAGGAACATGTAAAATTTCTCCAAATCTTATGTGAGGATTATCCATGTTTATCATAATCAAAAGAAACTTGATTAAAGGCTGATATATACCTTGCACATTCACCTTTATCGCCTTCTTGAGGAGGTTAATTTGATGAGGTAGTGGCTCTCGTCGAAATACCAATAATGGCTTCAATGACTTTAGAGCTTTCAACATCCTCTTGTTTTCCATTTCCATAAGTTGAATTCTTATGAGCATCTTATTGCAAAGTGGGTGTGAAAATTTTTGCATTCCTCATGAACACAAACTTCACAGAGCTTGAGG
Organism: Pinus albicaulis; assembly: GCA_034641835.2. NCBI lineage: Eukaryota > Viridiplantae > Streptophyta > Pinopsida > Pinales > Pinaceae > Pinus > Pinus albicaulis. The sequence continues at coordinate 102,942 of JAXQQM020083898.1, read as the reverse complement.
TAATGAACATGTAATTAAATTCCTTCTTGGAACACCGACATGTGCGTCCTTATCTTTGGATCATTTCCATCATGTTTTCCATAACCAAGACCCGGATACCTAGGCCTTTCCTCAACAACAATTGGCTCAATTATGAATTGTGCATTTTTTCCTAATCATTTGTCTTCATAGACCATAATCATCAATAATTTGGACCCTATTTTTCTAGTGTATCTTTCAAAAGAGCCTACACATTAATTTTGAGAGGAAATTGAAGATAAACTTGAATTACATACCTCTTTTTCATGCACATACTTGGATAAGGTTTCATTTGGAATATGGAGTTGAGTCTCCATCTCATTAAACTTCTTAAGAAGCTCTTGCTCCTCCTATTCTCTTGAATTATAGTGTTCTCATTCGTATCTTCAACCAACTCTTGCACCATATCTCTCATGATGTAGATCTTCTGCAACATCTATTTATCAAAGAGTCGTGCTAAGGAATATGGATTAGAAACAATGCTTGATGACACTTCCATCACACTTGTAATGCAAAAAAACTTATTTTTTGTGATTTGAGAGTTGAGTCCTCAATATTGAACTTCTCGTGAAGATAAGAGATACACATAAACTTGCACGCAATTAAATTTTCCTTCCACAAATACAAAACCAATAGCCAATTCTTTAGCTAACCTTGGAAAAGCCTGAGATAAAATTGTGCTAAAATGAGCTAAACTGTCCTATGATACCAACTTGATCTGAATATGGAAAAAGTAGTTTTTGTATACTAGCTTCCTCATCCGTATAAAATAATTGTGTTTAAGGATAGTCTCAAATTAGCCAGCTTATGAGAGGATTTATGTGTTAATTTTTTGTGTGTATTTTATGAGAAATTAAGTAAATTAGTTGTTAAAAACACATTTTCAACAAGTAAATTGTAGAGAAATAATAAACACCAAAAAAATTACATATTAGCCGATAATGGGGTTCACCCGTCATGGGCTACATCTCCATGGACCTATTTCAATGGCTTTCCCCTCTTTGGATTAATTGTAAATTCTATGATTACATGTATCTACATTACTCCAATGGCTTTGAAACATGATCCATTGGATTTAGAAGACTCAAAAACCAATACGTAGCCTGTTCTCGCTCTGCAAATAGTCTTTAGGTGATCTAGACATGGCCTCCTCTTCTGGTGGCCCTCGGCTTATTTAATCTTCAAAGTGAAAAAAAACACATACAAATGTGCTCCTCTGCTTCTACAACCTGCAAAATCATCCTCGGAGCATCCAAATCATCTAGGATTGACTCTTTTTTTAGCCTAATTTGGTCGAAATATTCCAAATTTATGGCTTCTTCGGTATTTCCTAAAAAAACTTCAACTTTGGAGAAACTCCAATTAACTCTACCGCATTTGGGAGTTCTGCCAAAAATGGCAGACTACACCAATTAGTTCCAATCCACACTTAAATTAAACTAGAGGTTAATTAAATTTAAGTGTACATTTAACTGGGGTGTAGCGCTCTATGCACTTTTTAAACAAATCCAAATTAAAATCTGATTGGCGGATTTTAAATGTTGATTAGGGTTAATTAACCCATATTTAGTGGTATAACCCCACACATTTTTTGGAGAAATTTGCCTGGTCATGCACGATGGTCCTATGCGACAGAGGTCTGGCCCTTCATGGATGGGCCTTTTAACCCCCATCCAAAACCATTTAAAACTTCAAATAAATTCTGCTCCCAAGGGTTGTTAAGAAACATGGTTTTGAAATATTGGTAATGTTGGTGCATGGTGCGGGGCATGTCACAGCCTTCGCCTGTCAACCACACAAATTTTTTTTCCCCAACACATAAATTGAATTTCAACCAAACTTGGCGAAAATTTGGCCTTTGGGAGGGGCACGTGGTGCCCTCCAGGCTAGTCATGTGTCCTCATTCCATTGGTTCTTCAAAAACCACCTAGAATCTTCCATGTGCCTAGAAATTTGGACCATTCAGAAATTTACACTTGTCAACATGCTATTGGCCAGTGAAAACCCATAAATTTGACCCCTTTGACTTTGTTTGACCCTTTTTTTTGAAAATTCGCCAATTTGGTCAAGTGGACAACAGGCTCTAACTTTCAAATACACACTCTATTTTGAGCGAAACAAAGTACATCGGTTTCATCGAAACCAAACCTATTCATTCATTCTAGTGTGGAGCGATTCTGAGAACTTTGATTTTTTTAGAAAATTTTTGCCCATAATCCAGATTCCGATCAAGTGTCTAGAATAAGATATCGAGTGCACGTACCAAGTTGCATGTATGCTTTCCTCACTAGTTTTGGCATGCATGGTGTATGCATGTGGATTTCCTATCATTCCCATTTCCTAGCCAACCATGGTATTATGGGCTTATTTCCATTGATTGTTTTCTCGGTTGGTTCTCATGAATCTTCTAGCCATTGGGTTGAGTTATTAGTTGTTGGAAGCCTTGATTGGGAAAACACTCTAGAAGCCCGACGAAGAACTGTGGGTTGAGATACTAGTCCTAGAAGCCTTCATTGCACAATGTTATGGAAGCCCTAGGTGGGTTGAGTTACTAGTCCTCGAAGCCCTCGTTGGACAAACACTTTGGGAGCCCCTGTAAGAGTTGGGGTTGAGTTACTAGTCATGAAATCCCTAGTTGGAACAAACATTTTGGAGCCCTAGAGAAGCTTTGATAGAGACCAATCCCTAATGGTTAGTGATGTCCAACCGTGAGGTGGAATCACTAGTTTTGGGTTGAGACGATGTGGTCTCCGGAGCCCTCATTGGTTGTTGATTAATGTGTTTGATAAAGTCCCACATTCAAGCTTGGAATATGGCACGTGGGTGACTGGTTGAGCTGAGATTTGGTTTTAGCCTTATCTATGTTCGAGTGAGACATGGAAGTCCCATTCCGGGTTGGTTTTTTACATTCATTAATGAAAGGTTCAGTGCCTTGCTATTTGATGTGTATATGCACTAGTCTATATATGGATTCTATTGCTGATGTATCCATGGTACTTATATTCGTATTACACTGGTTATAAGCATGTATTGTGATAGTGATGAGGTATGAATCTCTCCATGTTTTTACTTGCAAATGAATGCACAACATATCTATGGATAAATTGATTAAATGATAGCTTATAATGTAGGGGATAAATGATTCTTAGCAATTTTTGATATAAGAAAGAGACCCTTGTTAAAGTAGTGTATTATAATATATTTTACTCAATTAGAATCAAGAAATCATGTCTTTTTAATGTAAGAAAGTTATATAACTCCTTAACCGAAAAAATTATCAAATATAATATTTTTTCATAAATGGCTAAAAAAGAAAAAAAACATTAATGACATTTTAATAAAGATGTCATCTTGTAAACACCCCAATAACATTATTTTCAATAAAAAAAATAAGATATTTCCATTAAGATATTTTCATGATTACCATATAGATCATTTCTATCCCATTGGTTATGAGGAAAAAGAAATAAAAAAATTCAATGACATTTTAATGAAAGTTCCATCTTGTAAGCACTACAATAACATTATTATAGTAATGTTATTAACATGTGGGTCTCGTGAAGAGCCGAGAGAACACATGCAAAGTTTGTATGGAATTCATTTCATGTATTTTACTATCCAAGCGGGGTGCTCTTAATTTCAATGCAGTATTTCAATGTTATTCCAACTTCCGCATGGGTGACCTATCAGCAAATTCGGTTAACACCTCCATGAAAAAAAATTAATGCTTAAATCTTCATGAATGGGCCAATTATGATTCCTATAACTTTATCAACAATTAAACAAACATTCATGCCATGCACGTGCAAGGAGTTTTTTTCAAACAGTTGAGAAGTACATTGGCTCAAGTATAGTGGGTACATATAGATAACAAGTGGTTCTTGGTTTTTTTGTCATCTATAGTATAATTTTAATAGCAGTAGTAAAGATAATATAAAAAATAATGTGTAAAGTTGAATATTAATGATATTAACACATTACCAACCATTTAATTTATATGACTTTTTAAATATTTTTTATATAAATATAATTAAAATATATTTTAATCATATACTTTATTCTTTAAATCAAATTCCACTCATATGAATACAATTGAAGGATTTTTTTAATAATTGACTTTATTTTTTTTAACTTAAATAATTTAATTTATATGCCTCTTAAGTATTCTTATATAAATATAATTAAAATATATTTTAATCATATACATTTTTCTTTAAATAAAATTCTACTAGTATGAATACAATTGAAAGATTTTTTTTAATAATTGACTTATTTTTTTAACTCAAATCTTACCTTTTATTTGAATACAACTGAAAAAATATTTTAATAATTAACTTTATTTTTAAATAAAATTCTAAAATATTCTTAAAATTTCAACCTCGGTTATTAAAAAAATCCGGCGATGACATCTACCTCTGTCTTTTGTATTTGCTCATACATTGAGATGGCATCCTCATTCTCACCTTCAATTTCAAATGGTGTCCTACCTCAAAGGAGAGCATACAATATATCGACCTTGTACCAAGTATCCATCCGCAATTAGCATCTCTCGTACGTAAATACCATATAGATCAAGCATCTCGCAATTAGCATCGGCAAAACTATCAAATATAATATTTTTCATGATTACCATATAGATCAGTTCTATCCCATTGGTTATGAGGAAAAAAGAAATAAAAAAGATTCAATGACATTTTAATGAAAGTTCCATCTTGTAAGCACTGCAATAACATTATTATAGTAATGTTATTATCAGAGAGGATGAGACTACATGTGGGTCTGCAGAAGAGCCGAGAGAACACATGCAAAGTTTGTATGGAATTCATTTCACGTATTTACTATCCAAGTGGGGTGCTCTTAATTTCAATGCAAGTATTTCAATGTTATTCCACCTTCCACATGGGTGACCTATCAGCAATTTCGGTTAACACCTCGATGAAAAAAATTAATGCTTAAATCTTCATGAATGGGCAATTATGCTTCCTATAAATTTATCAATAATTAAACAAACATTCATGTCGTGCACGTGCAAGGAGTTTTTTTTGAACAATTGAGAAGTACATTGGCTCAAGTATAGTGGGTACATATAGATAACAATGGTTCTTGGTTTTTTTTGTCATCTATAGTATAATTTTAATAGCAGTAGTAAGATAATATAAAAAACAATGTCTAAAGTTGACTATGTTGGTAGGTACAGTTTTAATTAGGAATAAATTTGTCACAAAATTTTTATTATGAAAAAAGTAATGTTATGGATGATGTTTTAAATATATGCAATTTTATCGTTAAAATTAAGGTTCTTTAAATTGTTTTTTATTTCTTTATTTCTCATTGTTATCTATTACTTGAGGTTTTTAGTTTTATCTCGACTTTTACTTTGGTCCATTTTTTAGTGACTTTGTCAATTTTATCTGATTTTCATTCTTGTAGTGATGTTACAAGTTTCAATATTATAAATAATTCATAAAAAAAATTAATGATATTAACACATTACCAACCATTTAATTTATATGACTTTTGAGTATTTTTTATATAAATATAATTAAAATATATTTTAATCATATACTTTATTCTTTAAATCAAATTCCACTCGATATGAATACAATTGAAAGAATTTTTTAATAATTAACATTATTTTTTTAACTTAAATATTTTAATTTATATGTCTCTTAAGTATTCTTATATAAATATAATTAAAATATATTTTAATCATATACTTTATTCTTTAAATAAAATTCAACTGGCATGAATACAATTGAAATATTTTTTTAATAATTGACATTATTTTTTTTAACTCAAATCTTATTTTTATTTGAATACAATTGAAAAAATATTTTAATAATTAACTTTATTTTTTAAATAATATTCTAAAATATTCCTAAAATTTCAAATTCTCTTACTCTTAACTAATTTTAAAAATACTAAAATTCTAAGAAGAAATTGTGAAAGTGATTAGAATTCATTACAAATAGTGTTCCATTATGTTTTTTTTGTTTATGTGACCCACAAAGCGTGACGAGAAACCAACATGATCGTTCACGTCACGGAGGTTACCCCTGCCACACAACCATGCCCACCAAGGGCTATAAAACGGGGGCGTCCTTAGCACATTGATAAGAATCGCTAGTTGCCATTATTAGAGGTGATATTAGTTCATTTGAGCTAGCCATGCCGATTAGTTCATTAGGTTTTTCTTTAGCTCTAATGTTACTACTCGTGGTTGTGGGCGCATATAATCCAACCATCACGAGTAGCACATGCAACGATCCTACTTGGCTAAGGTTTCATTTGGAATATGGAGTTGAGTCTCCATCTCATGCAACTTCTTAAGAAGCTCTTGCTCCTCCTCCTTCATGGCACTCAAATTATCTTGAAGTATAGTTTTCTCCTTCTTATACTCAACCAACTCTTGCACCATATCTCTCATGATGTAGAGCTTCTACAACATCTATTTATCAAAGAGTCTTGATAAGTAATATGGATTATAAACGATGCTTGATGACACTTGCATCACACTTGTAATGCACAAAACTATTATTTTTTTTTATTTGAGAGTTGAGTCCTCAATCTTTAACTTCTGTTGAAGATAAGAAATGCACATAAACTTGCAAACAATTAAATTCTCCTTCTACAATTACAAAACCAATAGCCAATTCTCTAAGTAACCTTGGAAAAGCTTGAGATAAACTTGTGCTAAAATGAGATAAACTCTCCTCTGATACCAACTTGATCCGAATATGGAGAAACTATTTTTTCTCTCGCTAGCTTCCTCATCGATATAAAATAATTGTTTTTAATGATTGTCTCAAATTAGCAAGTTATGAGAGGGTTTATGTGTCAATTTTTGTCTGTCTTTTATGAGAAATTAAGTAAATTAGTTTGTTAAAAACACATTTGCAACAAGTAAATTATAGATAAATAATAAACACGGAAACACATTACATAGTAGCTAATAATGGGGTTTCGCCCCTCCCTGGGCTACATCTCCATGGACCTGCTTCAATGGGTTGTCCCTCTTTGGATTAATTGTAAATTCCATGATTACATGTATCTACATTGCTCCAATGGCTTTGAAACTTGCTCCATTGGATTCATAAGACTCAAAAACCCATAGGTAGCCTCTTTTGGCTCTGCAAATAATCTTCAGGGTGATCTAGACATGGCCTCCTCTTCCCGGTGGCCCTTAGCTTCTTTAATCTTCAAAGTGGGAAAAAAAACACATACAAATGTGCTCCTCTCGCCTCCACAACCTACACCATCATGCTCAAATCATCCAAATCATCTAGGATTGACTCTTTTTTTAGCCTAATTTTGGTAGAAACATGCCAAAGATATGCCTTCCTCAGTATTTCCTAGAAAAAACTCCTCCAAATTTGGAGAAACTCCAATTAACTTTGTCGCATTTGGGAATTCCGCCGAAAAATGGCAGATCGCACCAATTAGTTCCAATCTACACGTAAATTAAACTAGAGATTAATTAAATTTAAGTGCGCATTTAACTAGTGTGTAGCGCTCTAAGCATGTTTTAAACAAATCCAAATTAAAATCTGATTAAAGGATTTTAAATTTTCATTAGGGTTAATTAACCCATATTTAGTGGTATAACCCCATGCATTTGTTGGAGCACTATGCCCGGTCATGCACCATGGTCCTCTGCGACGAGAGTTCGGCCCTTCGTGGATGGGCCTTTTAACCCCTCGTCCAAAACCATTTTAAAATTCAAATATATTCCGCTCCCAAAGGTATGTTAAGAAACATGGTTCCGGTATATTGGTAATGTTGGTGCATGGTGCGAGGGGCGGGTCACGAGGTCGAGCCTCACCTCGCTCGCCAACCACATAAATTTTTTTTTCCCCCAACACATAAATTGAATTTCGACCAAACTTGGCCAAAATTTGGCCTTTGGGAGGGGCACGTGGTGCCCTCCGGGCTAGTCATGTGTCCTCATTCCATTGGTTCTTCAAAAAACCACCCGAAATCTCCCATGTGCCTAGAAATTTGGACCATTTAGAAATTTACACTTGTCAACCCACTATAGGCAAGTGAAAACCCATAAATTTGACCCCTTTGAGTGTGTTTGACCCTCTTTTTTTTGAAAATTCGCCAATTTGGTCAAAGCGGAAAACAGGCTCCAACTTTCACATACACACTCTATTTTGAGCGAAGCAAAAGTACATCAGTTTCCTCGAAACCAAACCTATTCATTCATTCTGGGTGTGGAGCGATTACGAGAACTTTGATTTTTTTAGCAAATTTTTTGCCCCTAATCGAGATTTTCGATCAAGCGTCTAGAATAGGATCCGAGTGCACATACCAAGTTGCATGTATGCTTTCCTCACTAGTTTTTGGCATGCATGGTGTATGCATGTGGAATTTCCTATCATTCCCATTTCCTAGCCAACCATGGTATTATGGGCTTATTTCCATTGATTGTTTTCTCGGGTTGGTTCTCATGAATCTTCTAGTTGTTGGGTTGAGTTATTAGTTCTTGGAAGTCTTGATTGGGAAAACACTCTAGAAGCCCAACGAAGAACTGTGGGTTGAGATACTAGTCTTAGAAGCCCTTTGTTGGACAATGTTTCTGGAAGCCCTAGGTGGGTTGAGTTACTAGTCCTCGAAGCCCTCGTTGGACAAACACTTTGGGAGCCCATGTAAGAGTTGGGGTTGAGTTACTAGTCATGCAAGCCCTAGTTGGAACAAACATTTTGGAGCCCTAGAGAAGCTTTGATAGAGACCAATCCCTAATGGTTAGTGATGTCCGATCGTGAGGTGGAATCACTAGTTTTGGGGTTGAGACAACGTGTTCTCTGGAGCCCTCATTGGTTGTTGATTGATGTGTTTGATAAAGTCCCACATTCAAGCTTGGAATATGGCATGCGGGTGACTAGTTGAAGTGAGATTTGGTTTAGCCTTGTCTATGTTCGAGTGGGACGTGGAAGTCCCATTTCGGGTTGGTTTTTACATTCATTAATGAAAGATTCATTGCCTTGGTATTTGATGTGTATATGCACTAGTCTATATATGGATTCTATTGCTGATGTATCCATGGTACTTTTATTTGGTATTACGCTAGTTATAAGCATGTATTGTGATAGTGATGAGGTATGACTCTCTCCATGTTTTTTACTTGCAAATGAATGCACAACATATCTATGGATAAATTGATTAAATGATAGCTTATAATGTAGGGGATAAATGATTCTTAGCAATTTTGATATAAGAAAGAGACCCTTGTTATAGTAGTGTATTATAATATATTTTACTCAATTAGAATCAAGAAATCATGTTTTTTAATGTAAGAAAGTTATATAACTCCTTAACCGGCAAATTATCAAATATAATATTTTTTCATAAATGGCTAAAAAGAAAAAAACATTAATGACATTTTAATAAAGATACCATCTTGTAAACACCCCCAATAACATTATTTTCAATAACAAAATAAGATATTTCCATTAAGATATTTTCATGATTACCATATAGATCAGTTCTATCCCATTGGTTATGAGGAAAAAAGAAATAAAAAAATTCAATGACATTTTAATGAAAGTTCCATCTTGTAAGCACTGCAATAACATTATTATAGTAATGTTATTATCAGAGAGGATGAGACTACATGTGGGTCTCCAGAAGAGCCGAGAGAACACATGCAAAGTTTGTATGGAATTCATTTCACGTATTTACTATCCAAGCGGGGTGGTCTTAATTTCAATGCAGTATTTCAATGTTATTCCAGCTTCCACATGGGTGACCTATCAGCAAATTCGGTTAACACCTCAATGAAAAAAAATTAATGCTTAAATCTTCATGAATGGGCAATTATGCTTCCTATAAATTTATCAATAATTAAACAAACATTCATGCCATGTAGGTGCAAGGAGTTTTTTCGAACAGTTGAGAAGTACATTGGCTCAAGTATAGTGGGTACATATAGATAACAGTGGTTCTTGATTTTTTTTGTCATCTATAGTATAATTTTAATAGTAGTAGTAAGATAATATAAAAATAATGTGTAAAGTTGACTATGTTGGTAGCTATGGTTTAATTAGGAATAAATTTGTCAAAATTTGTGTTATGAAAAAGTAATGTTATGAATGATGTTTTAAATATATGCAATTTTTTTGTTAAAATTAAGGGTTTTTAAATTGTTTTTATTTCTTTATTTCTCATTGTTATCTATCAGTTAAGGTTTTTAGTTTTATTTGACTTTTACTTTGGTCCATTTTTTAGTGACTTTGTCAATTTTATCTGATTTTCATTCTTGTAGTGATGTTACAAGTTTCAATATTATAAATAATTCATAAAAAAAATTAATGATATTAACACATTACCAACCATTTAATTTATATGACTTTTAAGTATTTTTTATATAAATATAATTAAAATATATTTTAATCATATAATTTTATTCTTTAAATCAAATTCCACTCGATATGAATACAATTGAAAGAATTTTTTAATAATTAACATTATTTTTTTAACTTAAATCTTTTAATTTATATGACTCTTAAGTATTCTTATATAAATATAATTAAAATATATTTTAATCATATACTTTATTCTTTAAATAAAATTCAACTAGCATGAATACAATTGAAATATTTTTTTAATAATTGACATTATTTTTTTAACTCAAATCTTATTTTTATTTGAATACAATTGAAAAAATATTTTAATAATTAACTTTATTTTTAAAATAAAATTCTAAAATATTCCTAAAATTTCAAATTCTTTTACTTTTAACTAATTTTGACTAGAATTCATTACAAATAGTGTTCCATTATGTTTGTTTGTTTATGTGACCCACAAAGCGTGACAGGAAACTAGCATGATCATTCACGTCACGGAGGTTACCCTGCCACACAACCATGCCCACCGAGGGCTATAAAACGGGGGCGTCCTCAGCACATTGATAAGAATCGCTAGTTGCCATTATTAGAGGTGATATTACTTCATTTGAGCCATCCATGCCGATTAGTTCATTTGGTTTTGCTTTAGCTCTAATGTTACTACTCGTAGTTGTGGGCGCGGATAATCCAATAATCACGAGTAGCACATGCAACGATCCTACTTGGCTAAGGTTTCATTTGGAATATGGAGTTGAGTCTCCATCTCATGCAACTTCTTAAGAAGCTCTTGCTCCTCCTCCTTCATGGAACTCAAATTATCTTGAAGTATAGTGTTCTCCTTCGTATACTCAACCAACTCTTGCACCATATCTCTCATGATGTAGAGCTTCTACAACATCTCTTTATCAAAGAGTCTTGATAAGTAATATGGATTATAAACGAGTGCTTGATGACACTTGCATCACACTTGTAATGCACAAAAACGTTATTTTTTTGTTATTTGAGAGTTGAGTCCTCAATCTTGAACTTCTCTTGAAGATAAGAGATACACATAAACTTGCAAACAATTAAATTCTCCTTCTACAATTACAAAACCAATAGCCAATTCTCTAAGTAACCTTGGAAAAGCTTGAGATAAACTTGTGCTAAAATGAGATAAACTCTCCTCCCGATACCAACTTGATCTCGAATATGGAGAAACTATTTTTTCTCTCGCTAGCTTCCTCATCGTATAAAATTAATTGTGTTTAAGGATTGTCTCAAATTAGCAAGTTATGAGAGGGTTTATGTGTCAATTTTTGTCTGTATTTTATGACAAATTAAGTAAATTAGTTGTTAAAAACACATTTGAAAAAAGTAAAATATAGAGAAATAATAAACACCAAACACATTACATAGTAGCTAATAATGGGGTTTGCCCCTCCCGGGCTACATCTCCATGGACCTCGCTTCAATGGGTTGTCCCTCTTTGGATTAATTGTAAATTCCATGATTACATGTATCTACATTGCTCCAATGGCTTTGAAAACTTGCTCCATTGGATTCATAAGACTCAAAAACGCATAGGTAGCCTCTTTTGGCTCTGCAAATAATCTTCGAGTGATCTAGACATGGCCTCCTCTTCTGGGTGGCCCTCAGCTTCTTTAATATTCAAAGTGGGAAAAAAAACACATACAAATGTGCTCCTTTTCCTCCACAACCTGCACCATCATGCTCGGATCATCCAAATCATCTAGGATTGACTCTTTTTTAGCCTAATTTGGTCGAAATATGCCAAAGATATGCCTTCCTCGCATTTCCTAGAAAAAACTCCTCGCAAATTTGGAGAAACTCCAATTAATTTTGTCGCATTTGGGAGTTCCACCGAAAATGGTAGATCGCACCAATTAGTTCCAATCTGAATGTAAATTAAACTAGAGACTAATTAAATTTAAGTGCGCATTTAACCGGGGTGTAGCGCTCTAAGCATGTTTTAAACAAATCCAAATTAAAATCTGATTAAAGGATTTTAAATTTTCATTAGGGTTAATTAACCCATATTTAGTGGTATAATCCCCATGCATTTGTTGGAGCACTATGCCTGGTCATGCACCATGGTCCTCTGCGACGGAGGTCTGGACCCTTCGTGGATGGGCCTTTTAACCCTCGTCCAAAACCATTTTAAAATTCAAATATATTCCGCTCCCAAGGTATGTTAAGAAACATGGTTCCGAGTATATTGGTAACATTGGTACATGGTGCGGGAGGGCAGGGTCGCGTGGTCGAGCCTAACCTCCGCCCCGCCAACCACATAATTTTTTTTTCCCCAACACATAAATTGAATTTCGACCAAACTTGGCCAAAATTTGGCCTTTGGGAGGGGCACGTGGTACCCTCCGGGCTAGTCATGTGTCCTCATTCCATTGGTTCTTCAAAAAACCACCCGAAATCTTCCATGTGCCTAGAATTTTAGACCATTCAGAAATTGACACTTGTCAACATGCTATTGGCCAGTGAAAACCCATAAATTTGACCCCTTTGACTCTGTTTGACCTCTTTTTTTTGAAAATTTCGCCAATTTGGTCAAGTGGACAACATGCTCTAACTTTCACATACACACTCTATTTTGAGCGAAACAAAGTACATCAGCTTTTCATCGAAACCAAACCTATTCATTCGTTTTTGGTGTGGAGCGATTTTGAGAACTTTGATTTTTTTTAGCAAATTTTTTGCCCCATAATCTAGATTCTGATCAAGCGTCAAGCGTCTAGAATAGGATAGAACCGTGAGGTGGAATCACTAGTTTTGGGTTGAGACGATGTGGTCTCTGGAGCCCTCATTGGTTGTTGATTAATGTGTTTGATAAAGTCCCACATTCAAGCTTGGAATATGGCACGTGGGTGACTCGGGTTGAGCTGAGATTTGGTTTAGCCTTGTCTATGTTCGAGTGGGACGTGGAAGTCCCATTCCGGGGTTGGTTTTTACATTCATTAATGAAAGGTTCATTGCCTTGCTATTTGATGTGTATATGCACTAGTCTATATATGGATTCTATTGTTGATGTATCCATGGTACTTATATTCGTATTACGTTGGTTATAAGCATGTATTGTGATAGTGATGAGGTATGACTCTCTCCATGTTTTTTTACTTGCAAATGAATGCACAACATATCTATGGATAAATTGATTAAATGATAGCTTATAATGTAGGGGATAAATGATTCTTAGCAATTTTGATATAAGAAAGAGACCCTTGTTATAGTAGTGTATTATAATATATTTTACTCAATTAGAATCAATAAATCATGTTTTTAATGTAAGAAAGTTATATAACTCCTTAATTGGCAAATTATCAAATATAATATTTTTCATAAATGGCTAAAAAGAAAAAAACATTAATGACATTTTAATAAAGATACCATCTTGTAAACACCCCAATAACATTATCTTCAATAACAAAATAATATATTTCCATTAAGATATTTTCTTGATTACCATATAGATCAGTTCTATCCCATTGGTTATGAGGAAAAAGAAATAAAAAAATTCAATGACATTTTAATGAAAGTTCCATCTTGTAAGCACTGCAATAACATTATTATAGTAATGTTATTATCACAGAGGATGAGACTACATGTGGGTCTGCAGAAGAGCCGAGAGAACACATGCAAAGTTTGTATGGAATTCATTTCAAATATTTACTATCTAAGCAGGATGCTCTTAATTTCAATGCAGTATTTCAATGTTATTCCAGCTTCCACATGGGTGACCTATCAACAAATTCGGTTAACACCTACATGAAAAAATTAATGCTTAAATCTTCATGAATGGGCAATTATGCTTCCTATAACTTTATCAGTAATTAAACAAACATTCATGCCATGTAGGTGCAAGGAGTTTTTTCGAACAGTTGAGAAGTACATTGGCTCAAGTATAGTGGGTACATATAGATAACAATGGTTCTTGGTTTTTTTGTCATCTATAGTATAATTTTAATAGCAGTAGTAAGATAATATAAAAAATAATGTGTAAAGTTGAAAATTAATGATATTAACACATTACCAACCATTTAATTTATATGACTTTTAAATATTTTTTATATAAATATAATTAAAATATATTTTAATCATATACTTTATTCTTTAAATCAAATTCCACTCATATGAATACAATTGAAGGATTTTTTTAATAATTGACTTTATTTTTTTTAACTTAAATCATTTAATTTATATGCCTCTTATAAGATATTTCCATTAAGATATTTTCATGATTACCATATAGATCGGTTCTATCTCATTGGTTATGATAAAAAAGAAATAAAAAAAATTCAATGACATTTTAATGAAAGTTCCATCTTGTAAAGCACTCGCAATAACATTATTATAGTAATGTTATTATAATAGAGGATGAGACTACATGTGGGTCTGCAGAAGAGCCGAGAGAACACATGCAAAGTTTGTATGGAATTCATTTCATGTATTTACTATCCAAGCGGGGTGCTCTTAATTTCAATGCAGTATTTCAATGTTATTCCAGCTTTCCACATGGGTGACCTATCAAAGCAAATTCGGTTAACACCTCCATGAAAAAAATTAATGCTTAAATCTTCATGAATGGGCAATTATGCTTCCTATAACTTTATCAACAATTAAACAAACATTCATGCCATGCACGTGCAAGGAGTTTTTTTTCGAACAGTTTGAGAAGTACATTGGCTCAAGTATAGTGGGTACATATCGATAACAAAGTGGTTCTTGGTTTTTTTGTCATCTATAGTATAATTTTAATAGCAGTAGTAAGATAATATAAAAAATAATGTGTAAAGTTGAAAATTAATGATATTAACACATTACCAACCATTTAATTTATATGACTTTTAAATATTTTTATATAAATATAATTAAAATATATTTTAATCATATATTTATTCTTTAAAACAAATTCCACTCATATGAATACAATTGAAGGATTTTTTAATAATTGACTTTATTTTTTTAACTTAAATCATTTAATTTATATGCCTCTTAAGTATTCTTATATAAATATAATTAAAATATATTTTAATCATATACATTTTTCTTTAAATAAAATTCTACTAGTATGAATACAATTGAAATATTTTTTTAATAATTGACTTATTTTTTTTAACTCAAATCTTACTTTTTATTTGAATACAACTCGAAAAAATATTTTAATAATTAAATTTATTTTTTAAATAAAATTCTAAAATATTCTTAAAATTTCAACTTCGATTATTAAAAAAATCCGGCGATAACATCTACCTCTCGTCTTTTGTATTTGCTCATACATTGAGATGGCATCCTCATTCTCACCTTCAATTTCAAACCGTGTCCTCGCCTCAAAGGAGAGCATACAATATATTGACCTTGTACCAGGATCCATCTCGCAATTAGCATCTCTCGTACAGTAATATCCCAATGTTCCCACGTTTTTTTCCGGCTAAAACTCTACCCGTAAACTCTACCCCGACTTTTTACTTTGGTCCATTTTTTAGTGACTTTGTCAATTTTATCTGATTTTCATTCTTGTAGTGATGTTACAAGTTTCAATATTATAAATAATTCATAAAAAAAAATTAATGATATTAACACATTACCAACCATTTAATGTATATGACTTTTAAATATTTTTATATAAATATAATTAAAATATATTTTAATCATATACTTTATTCTTTAAATCAAATTCCACTCATATGAATACAATTGAAAGATTTTTTTAATAATTAACTTTATTTTTTAACTTAAATCATGTAATTTATATGCCTCTGAAATATTCTTATATAAATATAATTAAAATATATTTTAATCATATACGTTATTCTTTAAATAAAATTCTACTAGTATGAATACAATTGAAGGATTTTTTAATAATTGACTTATTTTTTAACTCAAATCTTACTTTTATCTGAATACAACTGAAAAATATTTTAATAATTAACTTTATTTTTAAATAAAATTCTAAAATATTCCTAAAATTTCAAATTTTTTTACTTTTAACTAATTTTAAAATACTAAGAAATTGTGAAAGTGACTAGAATTCATTACAAATAGTGTTCCATTATGTTGGTTTGTTTATGTGACTCACAAAGCGTGACAGGAAACCAGCATCGTCGTTCACGTCAAGGAGGTTACCCTGCCACACAACCCTGCCCACCGAGGGCTATAAAACGGTGGCGTCCTCAGCACATTGATAAGAATCGCCATTAGAGGTGATATTAGTTCATTTGCGCCAGCCATGCCGATTAGTTCATTTGGTTTTTGCTTTAGCTCTAATGTTACTACTCGTGGTTGTGGGCGCGGATAATCCAGTAATCACGGGTCACTTATGCAACCCTCCGCAAATTCCAATTGGAAGTGCTTACTTGAATACTCTCGGAGACCTGTTCATTGATCTTGCACAACACGACTACTTGAACAACGGTTACGACTACAAGAATTCGATGGATGGCCCCGGGGGCTCAGCCTACGGTCATGTAAACTACAATGCCATACTCTCTATGCGTTACGAACCTATTGAACGCTATCCGGAGCATGTGCCCCGATGCCATCGGTGCTCAGATTCAATACGGTACGGCACAGTCACAATACTGTACCATCGAGTACGAGGCGTACCCCTTTTAGTATCAACTATGCAACACAGAGCCCAAGGAATCTCTCTCATCTCTGTAGCGATATTGCTTCCTTCTTTCATAATGTGCTCGTATCTACCTCCTTCTGATGATGTGTAGGATGTTTGTGGTGATTGTACTTATGCTCTAGGATGTGTGTGGGGGTGATGGTTGTGGTAATATTTTATAATGTGTAGGATGTTTGTGGTGATTGTACTTATGCTCTAGGATGTGTGGGGGTGATTGGTTGTGGTAATATTTTATAAATTTTTGTGTATTTTAAATGAAAATATAAAATGTTATTTTGTGTTTATTTTTTTTATTCAAAGTTTTTTTTTTTTTTTACAATTAAGTAAATTAATAAAATATTATTTTCTTATTTTTAAATAATATTTTGTTTTTATATTTGAAACATTAACATTTTGTTCATAAATAAATAAATTATCTAATAATCATGTATATCAAATTAATAAAATATTATTTTCTTATTTTAAATTTTTTTTTGTATGCTTCTCATCACCATCGTGTTCATAAATAAACAAATTATCTAACAGTCATGTATTTCATTTGCATGCAGTTAAGAAGTAGATTGGCTGGTTCACAGTGGTTCCTTGCCAAGAATTTTAATAACACTTTTACCATAATATAACTAGCAATTGCACCATATGTTGCAAAGGAAACAGTGTAAAGTAATAACATAGAAAATAATAGTATAGAAAAAGAAATATGTGATATGTTACGTGATTTAATTGAATATTTAACTTATAACTAGCAATTGCACCATATGTTGCAAAGGAAACATTGTAAAGCAGTAACATAGGAAATACTAGTGTTAAATTTGCAAGACTATGCTTGGGAGTTAAATTTGTATAGAAAATGGTAGATAACATTTCGGTATACCATTTGAAATTTTCTTGTATGTAGTACGATATTAATTCGTTCACATGAGAGAATAAAATTGTTTTGTACTGTTTCAAGTTTTCATTCATATTGAGTAACAATTTCAAGTTCCAATAACGTAAATTACATTTACAAGAATTGATTTTATCCCTTAATAGTCCTTTTTAATGAAAATGGTTATTTATAATTTATATAACATAAATTACTTGTATTTACGAATATAATGGCGTTCACATTTGTATCCCGTATGTGCCAAGTCATATACTCGCACAACAACGACCATCATTTTTTTTTGAATTTTTGATACGTAAATCACCCATTTAGTTATTCAATAAGCCAGATAAAAACTCATGATACGATCACTTTGGGACAATCTGTAAAACAATTACATGGTGAAATCTACTACTAGGCCAGTCCCAACTAATAGTTTGAGAAGAAGCCATTGTGTATAAAGCAAACCATTGCCAATGGATTTCTGAATTTTTGGGAAACTACCACCATGTGAAACAACCGTTGGAATATTGAAGGTTCTTAGGCCATAAATTCCAAATATTCCCCTCATTATATCAATTGACAAACCATCACATTAGCATGATCATAAGGACCATCATTGTTGACAGAATTTAAAATTCTATATTACTCGAATAATTACAATAAATACAACAATAAACTTGGGGCTTCAAAACTAAAACATCCAACCCGAAAAAACAAAACCAAAATTTGCGAGATAACAAAAGGTTGCAAAATATGTATTTCATTTATTGCAAATATGTATTTATTTATTTACGAAAGACGCTTTCGATTATGCATTCCTTTCGGAATGGAATAGATATTCGACACAGATATACATGTATTTCTACGAAAATATGTTGTGCTACTACACAAAAACAAAATTGCAAATTTGATCTAATCAATTAAGCATATATCCTCCGTGAAACCCATCTCTTCTCTTCAAAATTCAAACTAGTGTCTAGTACACTACAAGAAGAAAACAACCACCATTGAAGTTGTCGTTAAGTACCTAGTGTTGCAGCACTCCCTCGGTAGCCTCCCCGCTCCACTCCATTTTTGCAAATCGTCACTTCAAATTTAGCTTCCACCCCAGTTGCATAGCATTGTACTCCCGTAGATCACGAAAGCAAGAATCCTGCAATTATCTAATAATCATGTATATCAAATCAATAAAATATCTAGCAATTATAACTAACTAGCAATTGCACCATATGTTGCAAAGGAAACATTTTTTAAAGTAATAACATAGAAAATAACATTTTAATGACACTTTTACGATAATATAACTAGCAATTGCACCATATGTTGCAAATGAAACACTGTAAAGTAATAACATAGAAAATAATAATATAGAAAAAGAAATATGTGATATGTTATGTGATTTAATTGAATAGAAATCATAGGTTTGGAGAATTGTTTGGACAAAAGAATTGATTTTTTCTCAACACCAATTAAAAATAAAACCTTCACTCATCATGCTCTTAGCGTGTAAAAGTGTTACTAAAATTTTATATATATATATATATATATATATATATATATATATATATTCCAAGTGTTAGGTATGTTACCAATACATATAATAAACCATGTATGCGTACGTTAAAAAGATTAAAATATTTATCATAAGATATTATTAATATAGCAGTTATTAAAAAACCCAGCGATGACATCTACCTCTGTCTTTTGTATTTGCTCATACATTGAGATGGCATCCTCATTCTCACCTTCAATTTCAAACGGTGTCCTGCCTCAGAGGAGAGCATACAATACCACTCCCACACTCCATATATCGACCTTGTACCAGTATCCATCTCCAATTAGCATCTCTCGTACAGAATATCCCAATGTTCCCACGTTTTTTCTGGCTAAAACTCTACCTGTAAAATATAGTTCAAGATCTTACAAGATCAAAGATTATTTTGTGACTATGACTACCTTTATATACATTTAATTTAGATATACCACTTTTATATAAATCTAGATTAGATAATTTTAAATTGAGGTGGGCGTGGCCTCTGTCGAATATACATCTTCTAATTTGGACAAAAGCCTTGATGGTGAAGTAGGCAGCCAAATGTTTGAATTTTTTGATATTTGAATGAAATTGCACCCAAATCAGAGTGCTCTATAAATACGAGTGTTTTGCAAACAGAGTCCAATCTCTTCATGTATGAATGCTTCTAGCACCTATAAATTTATGAATATGTTTATTAACTCAACAAAATGCAACAATCTAATAAAATTGACTGGAAATACTCTGAAGGAAAATAAGAGTCGTGCCAGCACTGTGAATTTATGAATATCTTCATTAACCCAATAAAATGTAACAATCTAATAAAATTGACTGGAAACCCCTTGTAAAGAACAAAGGAATGAAAGAAAATAAGAGATTCTTCCAATTTCATCGATTTGTGACCTAAATATTTTTTATTATTTCGTAACTCATTAATAACAATATTCATAGTTATTATTTCAATCCCTCTAACATCAAAATCAACTATACATAATGACACTTTACAAAGTAAAAAATAATAGGTAAGTTGTGGTTTATTCAAGAATAAGATTTTTCAGAATTTTCAATCTTTTAACAAAAAAAATGATTATGGATGATTTAAATTTAATGGTGTGAAAATATTTTTCTTAATACACATAATTTAATTTTTGAAATTAAAGGTTTTCAAATAGTTTTTCATATTTTGATCTCCACTCTTCATTTCCACTTTTGTAGTGGCATTCTCAAGTTTACTTTTGATCTTACAAATTCTTAACGTTACAGCCTATAAAAAATTTAATACTTATCAACCATTTAATTTAAATGCCTAGTACCATAATATGAAAATAAAGTGTTTTATGTGACTTAATGTGACAATTTCGTATCATTACAAATACTCTATAAATATTTTAATGATTATCAACACTTCTCAACCATTTAATTTATATAACTTGTATCATAATATGAAAACAACCTGATTTAATGATCTTATGAATACAAAAAGCATAACATTATTAGTTGAAATTTGTAAAACAAATACAAATTCAAAACTTCCACTAAATAAATTTGATATGGTATTGAAATGTGTGTGAGAAATTGAAGGCCTTAATAGTCTTTTCAACTTACAAAATAAAAAATAGGTCTAAACTAGACTTGGTGATAAAAGGTAGCTAATCAAGCAATCATTTTATAATTTTATAGTTCTATTTGTTAAGTTTATAATATATGAAACCGAATTTTATATATATATATATATTATAAATTATTGTAAAAGAAATACTTATATAATTAATTTTTAAATTAGTGTTATTATTTCAAATTCTATAAAAAGTATTTTTAGTATGTAAAAATAATTTCTTTAATTAAGATATTTTTTTGAAGAGCTAGTGAGTGGGTGAGGCTTAGTTAGTTGAGTTTTCGATTTCTCATTATTCTCCCCCTCTCATACTTATGAGACCTTAGTATATTCTTGGAGCACTCTTTTAGAGTGTGGCATACTTGGAGATTTGGATCAAGAAAACAAGGCAAAAGGAGGAAAGTGGAAGATGGCATCGGGATCAACATTGATTTGAATATGGACAAACATTTTTAGATGTGCTAGCTTCTTCATATTTATAAAATAACTGTGTTTAAGGATCATCTCAAATTATAAATTTATGGTTGTTCCTCTCCTTCCAGATTGTCTAGAGAAGTAGTCTAGAGATGAGCATCCATAGAGAGTTGAGGAGAGGGTTTATGTGTCAAGTTTTGTGTGTCTTTAATGAGAAATTCACTAAGTAAATTAGTTGTTAAAAACACATCTACAATAATTAAATTGTAAAGAAATAATACACTGTAAACACATTACACACTAGCTGATAATGAAGTTCACCCCCTCTCGGCTACATCTCCATGGACCTTCTTCAATGACTTGGCCCTCTTTGGATTAATGGTGAATTCTCTGATTAAATGCACTCGTAGTGCTCCAATGGATTTGAAACCTACTCCATTGGATTCGAAGACTCAAAAACCTCTAGGTAGCCTCTTATAGCTCTACAAATGGTCTTCATGTGATCTAGCCATGGCCTCCTCTCCTACTAGCCGTGGGCTTCTTTAATCTTCAAAGTGAAAAAAAACACTTACGGAAGTTCCCTGCCTCTGTAGCCTATACCATCATTCTCAGAGCATCCAAATCATCTAGGATTGCCCCTTTCTGAGCTTAATTTGGTCAAAATATGCCAAAGGTATAGCTTCTTTAATATTCCCTATAAAAACTCCTCCAAATATGTAGAAAATCCAGTTAACTCTACCACATTTGGGAGTTCCACCAAAGATGGAGAACTCGCCAATTAGTGCTAATCTCCACTTAAATTAAATTGGAGATTAATTAAATTTAAGTTCGCATTTAACTAGGGTTTAGCGCTCTAAGCGCATTTTAAACAAATTCAAATTAGAATCAGATTAACGCATTTTAAATGTCGATTAGGGCTAAGTAACCTATATCTAGGGGTCTAACCCCGCGAATTTGTTGGAGCACTCCACTTGGTCACGAGCCATGGTCCTGTGTGATCGAGGGCTAGCCCTTTTAACCTATGTCAAAAACCACTTTAAACTTCAAATATATGTTGCACCCAATGCTTGTTAAGAAACATGGTCATGGTCTACTGGTAATGCTGGTGCGTGGTGTTTGGGAGGTCATGGGGTTGAGCCCAAAAATTTCTCGTCCACCACATAAAAAATTTTCCCCAACACAGAAATGAATTTAGACCACATTTAGTCAAAATTCGTCCTTTAGGAGGGGCTTTTGGTGGCCTACGGGCTACCCACATGTCCTCATCCCATTGATTGTTCAATAACCAACAAGAAAATTCCATGTGCCTATAATTTTTGGTCACTCACAAATTGACCCATTTCAGCATGCTATTGGCTAATGGAAAACAATAAATTTGACCCCTTTGACCCTGTTTGACCCATTTTTTTAAATTCCATGTTTGGTCAAGAAAACAGTAGGCTCTAACTTTCACATGCGAACTTTGTTTTGAGCTAAATGAAGTGCGTCAAATTCCTAGCGATGAGACCAATCTGATCGTTATAGTTTTGAGTGATTTTGAGAGCTTTGAATATTTATCAAATTTTTTCCCCTAATCTAGATTTCGATCACTTCTTCCCACTCTCAAGGCTTTTGATCCTCCAAAATTTTCTTATTTGATGAGATATCAATAATATTCTCTTTCCCAAGTTCCATAAACTTTATTTTACTTGGAAAAATCTCCATGGCAACCACTTGGGGTCAGTGAAATGCCTTGCCTTGCAAATGGCTTGGCACTTCAACCAATCTCCTCCTTTTGTTGTTAACCAAATCCAAAGCTTTTTGGCTACTTTCTAATAGATTAAACACCTTTTTGTACTAAATCAATCCCTCGATGCTTGAAAAAATGATTGATGGCCTTCCCACTAACAATCGTGTTCCTCCTTTTCACGCACATTCATTTGATGCAAGATTCACCTTGGAAACCACTTTTCCTAGTTAGGCCCATCTAAGTGAACTAAAAAAAAGAGTTCCAACATCAGTAATCACAAGAAAATAAATGACCATTATTTTTACCTCCATGGTTCCAAATTCCACATCTGGAAGAATGCATTCGCCATCTCTTTCGCTTTTTGGTGTAAACACATCAAATGGTATACAATGGTTGTTGTTTTGGTTGCAAACTTTTTCGCGTCTTGTTCAATTTCCTCTTTTTGATTCCATCATCCTCTAGTATTGACATGCCTTTCATTCCATGATTTGAGAATGAAGGATAATCATGAGCCTCTTTCTCAAGAGAGGTCCTTCCAAAATCTTGTGACATCTTGTCACAAGAAAAAACCATTAATATTGAAAAACACATCATGCAAGAAACATAACTTGAAGACTTCTAACTTTTTCTCCTTCAAAGCAACAACTGTCACATCCTGTGAACATTTCCATTCATTCTTACATCTTGGTGTACAAAACCATCGACCAAATACAAGTCGACAAAACATGCATCTTCAAACAACTGACTCCCAAGTCAAACAAAAGCATATACAAATTTCCATCTTTGCTGCATCTAAGTGAGTCAACATAACTCTACTTTTACAACATATTATTTCATGCAATATGTAGCATACTTTCAAGAGAAAAGAAATGAACTCAATTGAAAAATAAATGCATCAATAAGGCAATATTTCATCAATCATCAAAACAAATGAAAGTCTTTAATTGGTTAAGAAAGATAACCATGTCTTTCCAAACCACTTCAATGGTTCTCCTTTCAGGTGCACTTCATCATGTGAATTATCCTAATTGAGACCAATTATGGAATCTTCCTTTCCATTCTTGCAAAGATCTCTTTCCCTCTTCTTCAAATGTCATGGATGACTTGTTGGATGCAAAGTATAGTACTTGTCTATCAAGATGGCCTTGCTTATGGCAATGAATGAAAAATATTTGCACCTTATTTTCAACACGGTTTGTATTGTCCAATGGACCTCTGGCTTTATGTCTCCTTTGTTCAAAATTTTTCTTGCGCATGGAAAAATTCTTCCAACACCTCGAAAAAATATGGTTATTCAAACCACAAAAAGAACATGTAAACTTTCTCCAAATCTTTTGTGAGTATTTTCCATGTTTATCATAATCAAAAGAAACTTGATTAAAGGGTGATTTATACCTTCTACATTCGCCTTTATCGCCTTCTTGAGGAGGTGAATTTGATGACGTAGTGTCTCTCTTTGAAATACCAACAATGGCTTCAATGACTTTAGAGCTTTCAAAATCCTCTTGTTTTCCATTTCCAAAATTTGCAGGCTTATGAGCATCTTCTTGCAAAGTGGGTGTTAAACTTTCAGATTCCTCGTGAACACAAACTTCACAAGATTTAGTTAATGAACATGTAATGAATTCCTTCTTGGAACATCTTCATGTGTCTCCCTAATTTTCAAGCATTCTCCATCATGTTGTCCATAACAAAGACCCAAATACCTAGGTCTTTCCTCAATGTCAATTGGCTCAACTATGCCTTGTGGGCGTTTTCCTAATCCTTTACCTTCATAGCCCATATTTGTCAATAATTTGGACCCTATTCCTCTAGTGTATATTTATAAAGCACCTACACATTCATTTTGAGAGGAAATTAAAGATAAAATTGAATTGCATACCTATTTTTCATGCACATTCTTGGCTAAGGTTTCATTTGGAATATGAAGTTGAGTCTCCATCTCATGCAGCTTTTTAAGAAGCTCTTGCTCCTCCTCCTTCATTGAAATCAAATTCTCTTGAAGTATAGTGTTCTCCTTCGTATCTTCAACCTACTCTTGCACCATATCTCTCATGATGTAGAGCTTCTGCAACATCTCTTTATCAAAGAGTCTTTCTAAGGAAGATGGATTAGAAACAGTATTTGATGATGCTGCCATCACCCTTGTAATGCACAAAAAGATTTTTTTTGTGATTTGAGAGTTGAGTCCTCAATATTGAACTTTTCTTTAAGATAAGAGGTACACATAAACTTGCACACAGTCAAATTCTCCTTGCACAAATACAAAAAAAATAGCTAATTATGTAGCTAACCTTGGAAAATCATGAGATAAAATTGTACTAAAATGAGCTAAACAGTCCTCTGATACCAACTTGATCTGAATATGGACAAACTAGTTTTTTTGTGCTAGCTTCCTCAACGAGTATAAAATAATTGTGTTTAAGGATCGTCTCAAATTAGCAAGTTATGAGAGGGTTTATGTGTCAATTTTTTGTGTGTATTTTATGAGAAATTCATTAAGTAAATTAGTTGTTGAAAACACATGTACAACAAGAAAATTATAGAAAAAATAAGACACACCAAACACATTATATATAAGCTGATAACGAGGCACACCCCTCCTGCGCTACCTCTCCATGGAAATGCTTCAATGGCTTGGCCCTCTTTGGATTAATAGTAAATTCTATTATTACATGCATCTACAATGCTCCAATGTCTTTGAAAAGCGTTCCATTGGATTCAAAAGACTCAAAAACCCATAGGTAGCCTCTTCTAGCTCTGCAAATAGTCTTTAGGTGATCTAGACATGGCCTCCTCTCATGGTGGCCCTCAGCTTCTTTAATCTTCAAAGTGAAAAATGACACTTACAAAAGTGCTACTCTACTTTTGCGACTGTTGGCTCGAGGGGTCCTGACCCAGGTTCAGAGTTCAAGGTTTGCCAACAAACCCCTATACGACTGGCCCTTTCAGCAGTGACCTGCTTGTGCAGGTCAAAGTCTCACTTGAAGTAGTATGGGTGGGTGTTGGAACCAGGGTTTCCGCACCCCGAGAAAGGATAGGTAAAGGCAAGCGAGCTGCGTCCGGCCCTGTGATACCCAAATCGCCTCTTTCTGCACCGGTTCGATAGGTCTCTTTTCGCATCCACGTGTGCTAGATCTATAATTATATACTTCTATGACAGTAGCACAATATTGCATAAAACAGAACAAAACATATCCAGATACAGCAAACACACTTACACAGATCTTTCGCAGCTTAAATATGGAATGTGTATAATGCAGTAATTACCAACGATTCGCACAAACAGTACACATAGATTCAGTTCTCAAGCAACCTTTCTTATTCATCAATTCACCAATTCCTTCTTACAATACCCATCCCAGCCTGCGCACACAATAACAAGGTCCGCACACAGCTGGACTCTAGATCTCCGCGCACACAGCCAACAGAATTCCTTTCCCCAAAACCCAAACAGATATCTTAAACCACAGTCTGCATCAATAACTCTTCATTTTCTACCTTACATAACAAAATTTTCCTCTATTTATAATAATCTAGCCTAAAATTTCCTAGGGTCCGCAAGCCATGGTTTTCGGACCCCTTGTTTACCCTTTTGCCCATTACAATGCTTTTGAGGCTTTGACCCACCCCAAAACCCCTACGCTAGACTAAATATAATCAAAATTATACCAAATCAGACCAGTTTAGTAGCTCGTAGGAGACCTTGTTCCAACGAGTCCCCCCAACACAATCTTGTGACTCGTCCCGAGTCACTGTGGCCACAGGTTTGCCCAAGCGCCTCCGGGAGTGATTGGATGACCAGCGCGCGTATCCCATCTGGTGCGTCGGCGGCCTCTCCCTGGTGGGTCGATCGTGCCTGAGCCAATTATTCTGGCCATATATTCCTTTAGCCCTATATGGCTTGAGTCGACTACCATTGACAAAGCCAGGTAACATGTGACCACATAGGGTAGCTAGTTGAACTGCTCCACCATTCGTGATTTCCTTAACGGTATAGGGACCAATCCAGTGCTGCTAGAATTTCCCTAGGTTTTTCACAAATTGGCTATCGTATAAGAGGACTAGGTCACCTGCTACGAATGTCTTTTGGTAAATATGTCGATCATGCCAGGCTTTATCGCGAGCCTTCTGAAACTGCTGATGAAAGTTAGCAATAAATCGATCTTCCTCCAATGCCAAAAGCTACGTAAGGCACTCCTCCATGATATGAGGTTCTGCCATATTTGTAAATGCTGTGATGTGTAGGCTAGGAACAATGTATTCTATGGGCATAATGGCCTCCTTTCCATAAACCATCCGAAAGGGGGTCCTTCCTATTAGCTTCTTGCAGGTCATCCGGTAGGCCCACAGAACAGAGGGGATGCGTATGTCCTAATCACTACGATCGGCATTGCAGACCTTGGTCAATGCTTGTTCCAAGATTTTGTTAAAAGCTTCAACCGCCCCATTTTCCTGTGGATGGTATGGTGTACTTTTCGCATGATGGATCTAGAATTCCTCATTCATGGCTTGAATCGTTTCGTTAACGAAGTGCGTACCTCTGTCGCTCATTAGCATCTTTGGGCAACCAAACCTGGTCAGAATCTGCTCAAAGATAAAGTGTGCAACAATATCCGTTGTACAATCCTTCACCGCTTGTGCCTCAGCCCATCGAGTGACATAGTCAGTGGCAATAATAATGTAGTGCACACCTGTCTTCTTGCCCCTGGCAGATTGATGGGTCCCACAAAATCAATGGCCCATTTTTCAAAAAGCCTGTAAAGCCATTTGAGGCTGTAATGGAAATCTCATCTCGGCGTGAGGGCCATCCAGTTCATCGGCACGTATCGCATCGATTTACAATAGGTGTAAGAATCCCTGATGCGGGGTAGGCCACCATAACCCAACTCTCAGAATATTTTGTGTCGTTTCTCTCCCCGCATAGTGGCCTCCTGCGACGCCTTCTTGTGCCTCTCGCCAAAATGGCATGTCGTTCATGTTCCAGGAGGTATCTCGCATAGTGTTTCATCGACACCTAGCTTGTATAACTGGCCGACGATGATAGTAAAGTCCACCGCTCGAGTAACCAAGTCCTTCTTCTACTCGCACCGAATATTATGCGGGGGCTACGCCCTGTAGTTAGGAATTGAATGATATCCATGAAGTGTGTATCAACAACTTTAATGGTGAAATAAATTGTGCATCTGGTAATCCTTCCTCCAAGTTAGTAGGTTCTTCTCCTGTCTTGATGCGGGACAGATGATACAGACCCACATTCAACCTTTTGGGCTTGACGATGATCTCAAAATCATATTCTTAAAATAGCAACAGCCAACGACAAATCTTCCCCCCCAACACAGGCTTGTTGACAAGGTATTTCAAAGCCGAATGATCGGTGAACATTTTGAAGTGCTTGACGAGTAGATAGTGTCAATATTTCTATAATGTGTATACCATAGGCAGTCCCTCTCGCTCGGTGGTAGAGTAGTTGCATTCTGCGCTCGAGAGTTTCCGACTTGCAAAGGAAACTGGGTGATCAATATCTCCCTCCCTAGGTTGAGTTAGGACAACACCTAAGGCAATGCCTGAGGCATCCACATGTACATGAAATTCCTTCGACCAATCAGGAAATATTAGTATGGGTGCAAAGATCATCTTCTCTTTGAGTAGTTCAAAACTCCTCTGACATTCATCGTTCCAAAAAAAAAGAAAACATATTTTTTTTAGCATTTTTTCCATGGGTGATGTGATCGGTGCATACCCCCTGAATGAATTTCCCTGTAATAGCCCATGTGTCCGAGAATAGAACGCAGCTTTGTTTTTTCCGTTGTTGGGACTGCAAGGTTTATAATTACATCTATCTTCGTAGGATCAACCATCAACCCTTGCCGACATACTATGTGCCCGAGCAAGTTTCTGAAAGGTACATAGAAGATGCACTTCTTGATATTCAAGGAAATCGATGCTTCCGACATGCATCCAACATTAATCGTAGGTTAGAAACATGCTCCTTTACCGAGCCAAAGACTGTCTAATCATCAAAAATAAACCTCCAGGAACTTATGAATAAAACTCCTTGAATAGAGCAACTACGACCCTTGAGAAAATAGCGGGTGTGTTCTTGAGACCAAAGGGCATGACCGTATACCGAAAGGACCCCCATTCTATCGCGAATGTAGTCTTACTACGATCTTCGAGTGCAATTCGGATCCGGTGGTACCCTCGAGAACCCATCGGTGAAGGAATAGGCTTCATGTCCGCCCACGCTATCAAGGATTTCATCTAAGAAGGGCGTAGGGAAGGGGGTCATGGACGCAGGTGTTGTTTAACTTGCATAGATCTACGCAGATGTGTATTTCCCCCTTTGTTTTCCTCTCCTGGATGACCATCGAAACTTACCCAATCCGACTGTTCAACTGGTTCAATGATACCTACAACAAGCATTTTTGTCCAGTTCTTCCTTGACCTTTTGCTTATATTTAGGATTCAGTAGGTAAGGCCATTTCTTTACGGGGCACACCTCAGGTTTCAGAGTGATGTGCATAACGCCTAGATCCCCCGTGATCCCTTTCAGCTCAGAAAAATTTGTCGAAAATAAGTCCTAATATTCCGTAAGTAGATTTACAATTTTCCCTATGGTTCCCTTATCCCAATAGTCCCCAATTTTAGCCAAATTAGGGTGTTCTTCTGTCCCAATATTAACTTCGCGTAGCTTGAGAGGTTGCGTCGCATCAATATTATGCAGCGGTGGTCCAATAACAGTGCATTCCCCCTTGGATTCTGGAACAGAGACGTTCTGAGGATTGTATTCTTCTTCCTCTATCGCCAAGCTCTGGCAGTTGACTATGCCTTGCATCTACTCTTCCCATGTTAGGACCTCTAGTGCAGCATGATGGTGTGAGTTATTAAATACAAATGCATCTATGTCCTGCAGAGCTTCGTCGAGCATCTCCGTCACCCCAATTAGTCTGAACTTTCCTATAAAGTCATATTTTATTATATCCCAGTGGCGAGTGTGATTATGTAGCTCCGCATCTAAATACCATGTAACGGGGACAGGGCCTAAGGCATGAAAAAATATATGAAGCCATTCTTCTGTAGTCGGTTGGTCCATTTATTCATCCAGGTGAGCAGATGCGCACAGGGATCCCTGGGTCCGAGAAATATCTTGGTGCATATGTCAGCTTGGGGGGTGTGAATCGCAGGGATCATCATATCCCGACATGTCTCCCGATCCCCGGGGAATGCTTTCTTATGGGTATCCCACCATCGCGTAGGTGTCCCACGCATAGCTAGATTAAGGGCCCAGAGCAGTCGTTCTCTTGGAACCGTAGCTTCTAGTGTTCTTAGGGAATTCCCTGGACACTACCAGACTCATCAAAATGGGGTAGATCTCTTACCTCCGAAGAAATGCGATAGAGGGCCCTCGCGACTCGGGGACATTGCAGTGCCGAGACATCGTGCAACTAGTTTTTCCAATTCTCCATCTCCTCATTAGAGTCGAGAAGTATTCATTGGGTGCTTCCCGACAGAGTACCCCATCCATCGTGGGATGGATCCAATCTTCGTTTTGCGTGGTCAACTGGAACATGTGGTGTACCTCTTTTGCTACCACGTACCGGCTCTGTGTAGCATTTTCCTTCCGTCGGATCTAATGGTACTATTACCTTTCATCCGTTATTCTCAAATACCATGCTTCTTTTCTTGAGGTTGACGATGCCACCCATATCTATGGCCCGGTCGAGTCCTAAAAGCGCAAGGTATGGGTCCGCATCGTCGACAATCTAAATTACTTCGAAATCAACTCGGGCCCCGACCCCGACGATATCTACCGTGAGTTTTGGTAGTCTTCCCAAAGGTATGATCTTCTCGTTGGTTGGCTATACGCAGTTGGATATTGGACCACTCTAATTTGGGTTCTCCCATTTACTGCCACGTTTTGCTTAGGTAGCACGTTTTGCATCCGACCCCAAATCTAAGACAACCCGATCCATCTCATAATCACCAATTTGGGCGATTAATCTCATCTCCCCTACCGGTATGATTCTTATACCTTCCTAACTTGTGTACGTCCCAAACTTCGGGAGATACGTGGGATTGCCCTTCGCAGCTATCAATTACTCGCCCGAAGGTCTTCTTAGGCTCGTGGGTGACGTAATAAACTTTATACATGCCTATAAGAAGGGTCTTATCTCGTCGACCCACTCCTAGGCAAGCAGGTGTCCGGTGGATGGCTTCTTGCCCCAGTTCACGACCCAACCCTTCTTGGTTGTCGGGATCCCTGTTGGCTTGGAAGACCCCTTGTATCCTCCCTCGTGGGCTCCCTAGCGGCCATCCTACCGCTTGCCGCGCCTGGGAGCTTCGTCTCGTAGTTCGACCTTAACTCTTTGTACATTCTTCGTTGGTGTTGGATGTTTTTTCCCGCATTTTTATTATCGAGATCGGGCAGTCTTCAATCTCATGGTCCAGCTGCCGACAATATTTGTAGGATTGCCTGGTAGGGTTTGGGAAGTCACTTGCAAAGTGCCCTACCTCTCCGCAGTTATAGTAGATTAGCTGCCCCCGTCCCCATCCCTGTGCTTCCTCCATGACCTCCCCCTGCCCCTCGTGGGGGAGCCACCAAAGCTCGGGGGAGATCTTGGCGATGCGGGGGTCCGATTGTACCCTATAAAAGTTCCCATGATCTATCATCAAGTCATAAGTGTGAAAATTATTCTCATCGTCTCCTACCGACTAGCAGAACCTCACACCACTCGTCGCTTTCAGTGCACCCATACTTAGCCGAGGGCACCGGCCCATATCGTGTAGTCCCGCTACCCGGAAATCATCGCACCATAACGCAGACCCGCTTGAGCTCGGACATAGTGGACTAGGCCCTCCCTGCCTACATGTAATCTGCCAGTAGAGGGGCACTCGATCCTTCGTATGGCCGGATACCCAACATCGTATGCACCGTAGATCCGCGCTAGCTCCTTTTTCCCGCATTCCTTCCATAGGTTTTGAATCTCCATGTGCATGGCTCCAAGCTCGCTCTTGAATTTGTTGTACTCCTCCCAAAGTGTCATCTTTGGGCGTGGCTTCTAGTTTCATGGCGGCTTCCAAAGCTTTTTCTTTTCGATTCGAAGGTATGGTAGCCCATCAATATACGCAAGTCGAGTAGAAGTACATCAATGAACCATTCGGTGTGTTGTTGGTCGTCGTACTTAAATCCTCCTTCTCTCGATTGCTTTTTTTAGTCTCCGATCAACTTCCTAGATAGAGTCGGTCGCTCCTTGCTTGAAATATTTCACATCTGCTATGATTTGAGAGTAGGATTTAGGTTTTTCGAACTCGTTGTTTTAGGGTGTCCTTAATATCTTGAAATATATGTGACTCCCATTTTGAGATATGTACCGCATATACTAGTCTAGAGCTCTCTCTTCGAAGGCTAGGGAAATTTGTGCTCTCTTCACAAGTATCTCTTAATCGCAACCCTGTGCAGTCCATACCGAGTCGGCCACAAACCAAAAACGATCCATGTCCTCATCGGCCGCACCTTTAAAGGTAGGTAATTTCAAGTCCACTGCCATGTCTCCTTCTAGCGGGGTTTCGGTTGAGGGTTTATTCTTCCATGGTTCTGACGTCGGTGTAACTGGCAGGTCTTGCGTAGCTACTCCTTTCAGGATGCTATAGACCGAGTTATCCCCTTCTCGATAGTCCTTACCTCTCCACGTTGTACTTGTATTCACTTTGTCATTACCCGATCCCTTCCTCAAAATGCTCTAGGTCCCGGCAACGGGAACCATTTTTTGGCTCGAGGGGGTCTTGACCCTAGGTTCGGAGTTCAAGGTTTTCCAACAAACCCCTATACTATCGGCCCTTTTGGCAGTGACTCGCTTGCACAGGGTCAAAGTCTCACCCGAAGTAGTATGGGTGGGTGCTAGAACTAGGTTTTCGCACCCTCGAGAAAGGATAGGTAAGGCAAGCGTAGCCGCATCCGGCCCCTATGATACCCGGATCGCCTCTTTCTACGTAGGGTCAATAGTTCTCTTTTCGCATCCACGTGTGCTAGATCTATAATTATCTACTTCTATGAAAGTAGCACAAATATTGCAATAAAACATAACATAACGAGATCCAGATATAGCAAACACACTTACACAGATCTTTTACAACTTAAATACGAAATGCGCATAATGCAGTAATTACCAATGATTCGCACAAACAGTACACATAGATTCAGTTTCTCAAGAAACCTTTCTTATTCATCAATTCACCAATTCCTTCTTACAATACCCATCCCGACTCGTGCACACAATAACAAGGTCCACACACAACCCGGACTCCGGATCTCCGCGCACACAAAGCCAGCAGAGTCCTTTTCCCCAAAACCCAAATAGATATCTTAAACCACAGTCCGCATCGATAGCTCTTCATTTTCTACCTTACGATACAAAAATGTTCCTCTATTTATAATAATCTAGCCTAAACTTTCCTATGGTTCGCAAACCGTGGTTTTCGGACCCATGGTTTACCCTTTTTCCCATTACAATGCTTTCGGGGCTTTGACCCACCCCAAAAACGCTCTATGCTAGACTAAATATAATCAAAAAGTATACCAAATCGGACAAGTTTCGCATCTCGTAGGAGACCCCTGTTCCAACAACAACCTACACCATCATGCTCAAAGAATCCAAATCATATAGGATTGACTCTTTTTTAGCCTAATTTGGTCTAAATATGCCAAAGTAATGGCTTCTTCAAAGTATTTCCTAAAAAATACTCCTCCAAATTTGGAGAAACTCCAATTAACTCTGCCATATTTGGGAGTTTCTGCATGAAAAATGGCACACTTGACCAATCTAGTTCCAATCCACACTTAAATTAAAACTAGAGATTAATTAAATTTAAGTGCGCATTTAACTGGGGTTTAACACTCTAAGCACATTTTAAAGAAATCCGAATTAAAATCAGATTAATGCATTTAAAATGTTGATTAGGGTTAATTAACCCATATTGTAATATCCCTAATTTTACTGATTTTATTAGACAATTGAAAATGCTAAAGCTTAAGTGGAACTAAAGGAAAACAATAATTGTGGACATATTATATTTTTTAAATTTTATAAATATGGAATTGTAATTATTGTGCAAATACTAGAGTGTATTGGAGACCGAGATTTCAAGTCCATGAGGATGGAATTAAATCCAAAGACTTTCCCAAATTCTCCAAAAATCCTTGGAGGAAATAGAATAAATTCAAAATATTAGATTGGAGATAAAAATCTAAAAAGATACCTCGAGTAAAGTGGAAAGTTACTAAGAGGAGGCAAAATAAAACTAGAAAGAGAAAAAACTAGTTTTAAAGTACTTTTGTGGAAAAAAACAAAAGTAAAGCCTAGGAAAAAGGAAAACAACATCCTGATTTAGCTAGATGCAGTTATGTAAACATGATGAAGGTAAATGAAGCTTAAATAACCCACTCCTGGGTAGACAAGAGGTTGTCTACACTTTGGATGAATTGTTCTCTGCTCTGGGGGAGCTGTGGAGAGAAAGCTCAAGGTTGGGTGGCAAATAGTCTGCCAAAATTGGTATGCACAATTAATTAATTTATGTCTTATGAAATTTTTTTTATGATGAAGGTTAGAATATTGATGATTAAGGTAGAAAGAGATGTGGAAATTATCTTATCTGCATTATTAAATTCTGTAAAATGTTAAGTTATATAGTCTGATGTATTTAACAGAACATACTATAATAGATATATGTATCTCTATATAGTTACACATACAAATGAAATTATTAAACCAATAAACATAATTTCTAAACCAAATTAATAGGGTTTAGATCTCCTGTTAGGCTATAATAATTTAATTATTAAAGTACATAAATGACATCAATACATGTGGAAAAGATGTAAGAGAAATAATGAATTTAACTAGTGTGTAACTAATCATTGAACAAAAATATAAGTACAATAAGAGATAATTGTCAATCTAATAGGAAACATGTTTGTATAAATTACGAGTTAAATTCTCTCGCTCTATATTAACAAGAGGGTTACATCGAATTATTCATTCTTTTATTAAATAAGAAATTAAATATCAAGTACATAATAATGTACTAGAGGATAGTAAGAGTGAAGTAATGCAATGTAGTAGACAAATACATATGCCAATGATGAGGCTTTTATGAGTTAGCTAGTGGGTGAGGCTTAGTCAGTTGAGTTTTTTGATTTCTAATTATTCTCTCTCTCTCTCATACTCCTGAGAACTTAGTATATTCTTGGAGTACTCTTTTATAGTGTGGCATACTTGGAGATTTGGATCAAGAAAACAAAGGAAAAGGAGGAAAGTGGAAGATGGCATCGAGATCAACAATGATCTGAATATGGACAAACATGTTTAGATGTGCTAGCTTCCTCCTGTTTATAAAACAATTGTGTTTAAGGATCATCTCAAATTATAAATTTATGGTTGTTCCTCTCCTTCTAGATTGTCTTGAGAAGTAGTCCAGAGATGAGCAGCCATAGAGAGTTGAGGAGAGGGTTTATGTGTCAAGTTTTGTGTGTCTTTTACGATAAATTCATTAAGTAAATTAGTTGTTAAAAACACATATACAACAATTAAATTGTAGTGAAATAATACACTGTAAACACATTACACATTAGTTGATAATGGAGTTCATCCCTCCTGGGCTACATCTCCATGGACCTGCTTCAATGACTTGTCTCTCTATGGATTAATGATGAATTCTCTAATTTGATGCACCTGTAGTGCTCCAATGGATCTGAAACCTACTCCATTGGATTTAGAAGACTCAAAAACCTCTAGGTAGCCTCTTATAGCTCTACAAATGGTCTCTAGGTGATCTAGCCATGGCCTCCTCTCCTAGTGGCCTTGGGCTTATTTAATCTTCAAAGTGAAAAAAACACTTACGGAAGTGCCTACCTCTGCACCCTACACCATCATGCTCATAGCATCCAAATCATCTAGGATTGACTAAAGCATGGAAAAATGCAAATGAAAAATCCGAAACGAGGTAAGTCATCGAAAAACCAAGAGCAAAATACGAAGGGGGATGATGCGACATTATCCTAACTATAAACATGGCCTTCATGCACGGTGAAATGAAATAAAAAAACACCAATAGGCCATATGAAAATTTAATTCATGAGTTACCCTGCAATAAAAACTTGATAAAATCTAATAGAGAAAGGACCTTTCGAAGAGTTGTCAACATTTATGGAGTGATACGATGGAATTCCCATACGAATTTCCATATCCAAATATTTCAACCTTAGTATAATATGTCCTCAAGATTAAAACGATAAATAGGAGACTTTGAATTACCCATTTAATGCAATGTTATAATGAGGGAAGAACTATAAAATACATAGTATTTGAACCTCAAAATTCATATGTGTACCTATCCAACATTTGGGTATAAGCTCAAGTTAATAATAAGTGGTAGAAATAAAATATAATTTGAATAGTGCTTTAGGATATTGTAAGGGTACTATATCTCACTTTTTGTATGCTATTGATTATCAATGCTATCCATACATTTTTTTACTAATTGGGTTACATAAGTTAATGATGTGATTAAGAGCTAAGTCCATATAAGGATAAATACCCTTGACACAATTAGAAGGGGAATATTTGAGGATAATTAGATTATTAGAATATAATTAGATATTCTAATATAACATTTAATGTGAATATTTCCATAATAATGCTAGAAAATGCAAAATCTTATGAAGATATAAATGAATTGTAAAATAAGTTAATAGGAGGGTAAACGTCTAAATGGTACAAAAGTGTCACAAATGACACTCAAGATTGAAATAAAAATGGTGGAATCAATGAATGTTGGTCTAAGGATCATTAACAATAGAAGTTAATTATGTCTAGAAATAATGATGTCATTAGTAGAATTATAATGACAGAAAGTACACATATGTTCAAACATCGCAATATGCAGACATGTAATAACATCAAAAGACAACAAAGTAGAATAAAGAGTATAAATAGAATTTTTTTTGGTAAGTAGAGTTATTACTCATATTTAGCAGTATTACCCCCCCGCATTTGTTGGAGCGCTCCACCTGGTCAAGTGCCATGGTCCTGTGCGCTCCGCCTGGCTATAAAATGGGGGCGTCCTTAGCACATTGATAAGAATATATAGTTGCCATTATTAGAGGTGATATTAGTTCATTTGAGCCAACCATGCTGATTAGTTCATTTGGTTTTTCTTTAGCTCTAATGTTACTACTCGTGGCGGTGGGCGCGGATAATCCAACAATCACGAGTAGCACATGGAGTGACCAGAAAATCGCAAGTGGAAGTGCTTAGTTCCATACTCTCGAAGACTTTTTCATGGATCTTGCACAACATGACTACAACAACGGTTACGACTACAAGAATTAGATGGTTGGTGTCGGGGTCTCACCCACTGCCTATGGTCATGCAAACTGCAATGCCATACTCTCTAGTAACCTATTGAATGCTATCTGGGGCATTTGACCCAATGCCTTTGGTGCTCATATTCAATATTGTACGACACAGTTACAATAATGTACCATTGAGTACGAGCAGTACCCCTTTTAGTATCAACTACTCTGCAACACAGCGCTATCCCTAATGTATCAAACATCTCGATTTAAATAAGACCCCAAGGAATCTGTCTCATCTATGTAGCGATATTGCTTCCTTATTTCATAATGTGTTCGTATCTACCTCCTTTTGATGATGTGTAGGATGTTTGTGGTGATTGTACTTATGTTCTAGGATATGTGTGGGGGTGATGATTGCGGTGATATTTTATAGAATTTTGTGTATTTTAAATTCAAATATAAAACATTATTTTGTGTTTATTTTCTCTACAAGTAAGTAAATTAATAAAATTTTATTTTCTTATTTTTAATTTTTTTTTTATATTTGAAATATTAACATTTTGTTGATAAATAATTTAGTAATCATATGTTTCAAATTAATAAAATATTACTTTCTTATTTTTAAATTTTTTCTATGCTTCTGATCACCATCGTGCTCATAGATAAACAAATTATCTTGTATTTCATTTGCATGCAGTTAAGAAGTAGATTGGCTAAGTATATTGAGCAAATAAGATTCACCATGGTTCCTTGTCAAGAATTTTAATGACACTTTTACCATAATATTAAAATAATGTGTAAGGTGTGGTTTATTTAAGAATAATATTTTCAGAATTTTCAATCTTATAAAAATAAAAAATTATAGATGATTTAAATCTAATGGTGTAAAATAATATTTTTCTTAATATATATAATTTAATTTTTTGAAATTAAGTGTTTTTAAATAGTTTTTTCATATTTTTGATCTCTACTCTTCATTTTCCACCTTTGTAGTGGCATTCCCAAGTTTACTTTTAGATCCTACAAATTCTTAACATTACACCTTATAAAAAAAATTTAATGGTTATCAACACTTATCAACCATTTAATTTAAATAACTAGTATCATAATATGAAAATAAAGTACTTTATGGGACTTTTAGTAGTCCTAATGTGACAATTTCTTATCATTACAAATACTCTATAAATATTTTAATGATTATCAACCCTAACAATTTATTTATATAACTTGTATCATGATATGAAAACAACATGCTTTTAATGATCTTATGAATACAAAAAAGCATAACATTATTAGTTGAAATTTTGTAAAATAAATGCATATTCAAAAATTTCTAGGAAGGAAATTTGATATGATATTGAAATGTTTGTGAGAAATTCAAGGTCTCAATACTCTTTTCAACTTAAAAAATAAAAAAAATAGGTCTAAACTAAAATCGGTGATAAAAGGTGGCTAATCAAGCAATCATGTTATAATTTTATAATTCTATTAGTTAAATTTATAAGATATGAAACTGAATTATATTTTTTTTCCTTGGAAAAAAATATTTATTTCATAGTGAAATAATAGATCGGCCCCTAAGATTGGGTTTTTACAATACTCCTCGAGCTGTATGTTTAATTTACATAATGTTGGGTTTGTGTTATATTCTTTCCACAACTAGTCACACGCGGGGGGGTTAACAGGGGTGGCAATAGCCCCCCCTGTACGTTGTGCTGGGTGAAACGTACAGGTGGGTCACAGGGGGGGCAGTAGCCCCCCCTGTTAGGGTCCGGGGCAGTGCCTCGGATAAATTTTTTGGTCCTTATTTTCCGGTGGGGGACCTGCCCATGGTTTTCTGCATCGGTTTGCACATGGTTTTGGGGCATGATGTTTTTCAACCCGTGGTATTCTGTAGATTTAGTCAAGGGAACTACAGTTATGTTCTAATCCAGGGTTAATGGATTGGGGTTTATGTATGCTTCGACATGTATATATATGTGTTGTAACACTAAAAGGAATATAATGAAAAAATCAAGTCGGTCATCCCGATTTGGGATCCAGGGGAAAAATCTTTGTGTTTATCTATTTTATGTTTTATGCTCTCTCTATTGTTTATTTTTTGTTTTAAAGATTCGTTCGTAGAAAATTTTCTGTATAGGGTTAAAACCTACATTTGGTATCGAGATAGTTTCGCCTTCAAGGGGACGCCTTTGCTGTCGAGGGGTTTTTTGCTCGGGCTCGAGGTAGACCACTGTTCGATGGGAGATCTGCGGGATCGATTCTTGCGGTGAAAGAAGATGGTGAGCGGCGAGAAGATAGAGATAAAGAAATTTAATGGTCAGAGTTTTGAGTTGTGGAAGCTCAAGATGGAGGATCTGCTGGTGGCTAAAGATCAATGGATTGCGGTAGATACAGGTACTAAACTAACGACAATGTCAGATGAAGACTGGAAGAAACTGGATCGGAAGGCAAAGAGCACAGTATAGTTGTGTGCCTTAGATTCAGTATTGTTGAATGTATTTGGGGAAGCTACAGCGAAGACCTTATGGGATAAGCTAGGCACTTTGTACCAATCTAAGTCTCTGGTCAATAAATTGTTCCCGTGGAAAAAGCTGTATAACCTAAGGATGAAGGATGGAGACTCAGTGACAGAGCATCTGAACGCCTTCAAATACTCGTGGTAAGTCGCTTTGTCATCTGTTGATATTAAAATCTCGGATGAAGATAAGTGCATCAGTTTTTTGTGTTCTCTACCGGATTCATGGGACAGTCTAGTTATTGCAATAGGTAGCAATACAACTACCTTGATTTTTGATGACATTGTCTCATCCCTTACTATCGGAGGAAATGAGACGGAGAAATATGGAGGGTCATAATGGAGATGCCTTATCCGTACGAGGAAGGTCCCGTAACATAAACAAGAATAATGTTTTCGAGTGGGAGATCTAAATCTAGAGGGAGATCTAAATCTCTTGGAAAGTTTGTAAAGGTGTGCTGGAAATGCGGAAAGGAAGGGCACTACAAAAAGGATCGCAGATCTAAAGCTCCTGAGAAAGGAAGGGGATCTGATGATGCTCCTTCTGCGAGAGGCAAAAAACCACCTCAAATGAAGGTGGGGATGTGTATTTGGTTTCTTCTTCAAATACACGTGTAGACCATGAGTCATGGTTGATTGAATTGGGTGCATCCTTTCACTTCACTCCTTATAGGGAGTGGTTCTGTGAGTATGAGAAATATAATGGCAATGTTGTCTTCTTAGGTGATGATAGGAAGGCCAGAATTGTCGAACGTGGAAATTTCAAGATGAAGCTGCAAGGTGGAAGTATTAGAACAATTCCTGATGTTTTGCACATTCCTGCATTGGCCAGAAATCTGATTTTTGTAAGCAAGATGGATGATGCAGGTGTAAAAACAGTGTTCGAGAAAGATGCCGGTAAGATGGTTCGAGGAGCACTGGTATTAATTCTAGGAATTGGGATTGGAAATCTGTACAATCTTTAGGATAGCACTATTATTGATGGGTGCAACAATTCTGTGGTTCCTGAAAGTGGAGCGGAAAGCCTAGCGGTTTCTGCAGAAAACACCATGTTATGGCATCAAAGGCTTGGAAATATTGGAGAGAAGGGCCTTCAGATACTACATGGAAATGGTATGGTAGAAGGTATTTCCAATAGCTCTCTAGATTTAGATTTCTGTGAACATTATGTGTATGGGTAGCAAAATCGGGTGAGTTTTCCTTCTGGTGCTAAGAGGGCGAACAAGATATTAGAGCTTGTGCACAGTGATGTGTTTGGACCTCATGCTGGTTCCATCACTCGGGTAAGTCTATGTACTATGTTTCATTCATAGATGACTTCTCAAGGAATACATGGATATATCTCTTGAGGAAGAAATCGAAGTCTTTGACAGATTTAAAGAATTTAAGGCTCGGTGGAAAACCAAACAGAGAAGAAGATAAAGGTGCTTGAAAGACAGATAATGGTGGAGAGTTCTGCAAGAAGGAATTTGAAGAGTTCTATAAGAAGTGTGGTATAGCACGGAAGAAGACTACTCCATACACACCTCAGCAAAATGGAGTTGCGAAAAGAACGAAATAGAATGCGATGGAAAAGGGCAAGAAGCATGCTCAGTGGTACTGGGTTAGGACAATAATTCTGGGCAGAGGAAGTGGAGACTGCATGTTACTTGGTTAACATATCACCTTCATCAGCGTTGGAGGATAAGACTCAACATGAGGTATGAACTGGTAAGAAACCCTCTCTGTCACATTTAATGGTATTTGGTTGTGATGCATATGTACATATTCCAAAGGAGAAAAGGAGAAAGTTGGATAATAAATATGAACGGTGCATCTTTATTGGGTATAAGATGGTTAAAAGGGTTACAAGATTTGGAACCCAGAAACAAGGAAGGTTGTGTACGTCCGAGATCTGGCGTTTAGAGAGGTGAAAGATATTTTTAAACATGAAGTCCTGCGAAAGGAACCTGATAAGATAGAGTTTGAGCTAAAGGAGGATGAATCAGACTCTACAAAAGAAGAAGACTCAGAAGAGGAAGAGCCACAAACTCCATCTGTTAGAAGAGCATTTCGGGAAAGAAGACAACCGTAAAGGTATAGTCCATCTGCTTTCGTTCAAATTTTCCTTTAACTATAACTCGATGATGATCCCGGGAACCATCGGGGAGGCGGTAGATTCGAGAGGATGGAAAAACTGCGGAAGGAGGCCATGGTTGATGAAATGGCATCCTTGCATAAAAAATGAGTCATGGGATCTCGGTGGAGTTGCCGGCTGGAAGGAAGCCCATCGGGAGAAAATGGGTGTTTAAGAAGAAGATGAATGTAGAGGGCAAGGTGGAGAAATACAAAGCTTGGTTGGTAGCAAAAGGTTATTCCCGAGTGCCAGGGAATTGATTTTGGTGATATTTTTTCCCCCTGTTTCCAAAGTTACTTCTATTATATTACTTTTATATGTTGTTGTTGCATTTGATTTTGAGGTAGAATAGATGGATGTGAAGACAACATTTCTTCATGGGGATCCGGAAGAGGAGATCTACATGAAACAACCTCGAAGGCTTTATGGTGAAGGGGAAGAAAGAGTTGGTATGCAGAGTTAAAGAAGTCTCTGTATGGGTTAAAACAATCACCAACGATGTGGTATCAGAAAATTTGATACCTATATACGGGGGACTTGGCTTCACCGAAGCAAGGAGGATCACTGTGTTTATTTTAAATTAATTTTTGTGACCATGTTATTTATTTGGTCTTGTATGTGGATGATATGTTGTTGATTGGAAATGACAAAGAAATTATCCAAGATTTGAAGACCCAAATTGTTCTCCAAATTTCACATGAAGGATCTTGGTGCTGCAAACTATATTTTAGGCATGGAAATTAAGAGAGATCGGGCAAAGAGGAAGCTCTGGTTAAACCAGAGGAAGTATGTTGAGACTATATTGTAGAGGTTCAATATGCAGGATAGTAAACTGGTGAATGTTCCGATTCCTGTACGTACAAAGTTGTCTGTTGAACAGTGTCCCAAGACACAAGAAGAAGAGGAGGATATGTCTCGTGTTCCATATGCAAGTGCAGTGGGTAGCCTAATGTATGCAAATGGTCTATACTAGACCAGACATTGCACATGCAAAGTGGGAGTATTGAGTAGGGTTTATGTCAAACCCTAGGGAAGGAGCATTGGACAACGAGTGAAGCGGGTTTTTCAGATATTTGTGTGGCACTAGTGATTATGGCTTGTGCTACCAGGGGAAGACCAGGATTAGAAAGAGTGTTGGACATTCGTGGTTTTGTTGATGCAAACTCGAGCTGGAGATCTGGGACCAAAGAAGATCTACAAGTCGGTATGTGTTTAGCCTATCTGGAGGTGCAATCAGTTAGATGAGTAAAAGATAGTTTGTAGTGGCTCTTTCAACTACACAAGCAGAATACATGGCAGCCACTCATGCAAGAAATGAATTAGTTTGGTTGCAGAGATTGTGTTCAAGTATGGGGTTGGTGCAACAAGCTATAAGGATAGAC
Organism: Pinus albicaulis; assembly: GCA_034641835.2. Classification (NCBI taxonomy): domain Eukaryota; kingdom Viridiplantae; phylum Streptophyta; class Pinopsida; order Pinales; family Pinaceae; genus Pinus; species Pinus albicaulis. Next base: position 59,406 of record JAXQQM020083898.1, on the reverse strand, counting down.
TGTGATTGCCAAAGTGGAATTTTCTTGGCTAAGAACCATGCTTATCATTCAAGGACAAAGCACATTGATGTTAAATATCACTTTGTGAGATATATGGTTGAAGATAAAAGGGTGTTGTTGGTAAAGGTGGACACTTTGAAGAATGTTGCAAATGCATTGACAAAGTCTGTGAGAACTCATAAGTTCTCTTGGTGTAGAGAAATAATGGGTGTTGCAAAGCTGGGCTAATGAATCAGCTCTCCTGTGGCCCCCCTGCAGAAAAGAAAAACAACAAGTGGGAGAATGTTGGGTTTGTGTTATATTCTTTCCATGACTAGTCACGCACATGGGGGGTAACACGGGGGGTGATAGCGGACCCGCCCATGGTTTTGTGCATGGTTTTGAACATGGTTTTGGGGCATGATGGTTTTCGGCCCCCTGGTGTTTTTGTAGATCTGGTCAAGGGAACTACGGTTATGTTCTAATCAAGAGTTAATGGATTTGGGTTTATGTATGCTTCGGCATGTATATATATGTGTTGTAACACTAAAAGGAATATAATGAAAAAATCAAGTTGGTCGTCCCGATTTGGGATCCAGGGGAAAAATCTCTGTGTTTATCTATTTTATGTTTTATGCTCTCGCTATTGTTTATTTTTTGTTTTAAAGATTCGTTCATAGATAATTTCTGTATAGGGTTAAAACCTACACTAACTATATCCTACCTTCCTATACTATTGTATAACAAACAAGAAATTCATAAAATATCTTATCGTTCATGATACGTTGTTGTTCAACAATAAACTAAATTATATATATATATATATATATATATATATATATATATATATATATATATATATATATATATATATATACATTGTAAAAAAAAATTACTTATATAATTATTTTTTTAAATTAGTATTATTATTTTAAATTCTATAAAAAGTATTTATAGTATGTAAAAAATAATTTCTTTAATTAATATTTTTTTTGAAGAGTTATTTTCAATTTTCTTTTATAAATTAATATAATAAAAAAGAAAAAAACTATAATTTTGTATTTTACTTTTTTATTTTATCTAAATAATACAAAAAAAAATTATGTCAATTGAAAATTCATCATTAAATAAAAAAAATAAAAAACTCTATCAAATGAACTCTTACCAAAAATATAATTATCTAGGTATATAACATCCACATAGAGACTAATGATTCAAAAAAAAATAATAGAAATTAGTAATTCACAGTTTGATACATTTTAGATTTTTTTTTATCAAATTTAAACATTAAATGTTAATATTGGATATTTACTTAGATTATATTTTTTTCAAAGGTATTAAATTCAATTTTTTTTTCATAAAAAATAACAATTATGAGGAAAGTCAAATGTTAACAATGTACAATCTAGTGAGACAGTATTCAAAAGTGTTGAATCTATTTTTACATAAAAAAAATAACAATTTTGATAATATTTAAATATTTCTTGACTTTTTGAATGTTAGGTAAATCTTCTCATTTTAATGGATGAATCAAGTTATGGCATTGTTTTTTTCCTCAGACAAAACACAATAGTGGGGCCTTCCCTTATAACATTGGAATTATTAGGATCACACCAAATGTGTGCTCCATGTTAAACTATAGAGGCCTTTTGGCTTTTTTAAATAGTCACTATCCACATAATATCATTTTACTTGTTGGGTTGAGGGGTCCAATTGTGGCATCATTGTTGTTAGTCACCAAATGCGTTCTTGGTGCCCAATATTTTTAAACATTTAAAACATGCCATCAAATTCTCTCTTTGATCCAATTTAATGAAACACTTTTTGTTTTCTCATTTTAGATAAATTATTAGATTTGTAATGTAATGTTTTCTAGGTAAATTTGGTAAATTTCGTAGGAAAGTATTTAAATAAGCAATGTTAACAATGCACAATCTAGTTTTATTAGGAGTATTCAAACTGTTGAATCCATTTTTTTAGGTTTTAATCGTACACAAATATTACGTAGAAACAACTTCTTAAAACAAAACAAATATACAACTGCGAGAACATAAAATATACACAGAGATTTTTTTTCCTAGAACCCAAACCAAGTAAAACTAGATTGATTTTTTCATTATATTCCTTTCAATGTAGCAATACATTATATACATGTCGAAAGATATCAATAAACCCCTAATCCATTAACCCCTAGATTATAACATAATTGTAGTTTCCTTGAAAGGATATACAAAATACAAATGGAAAAAAAACCAAAGCATGACCCAAACCATTCACGAAAACCATTCGGAAAACCATGGATAGGTTTTCCCAGCATCCTTGGGTCTTCCCCCCCATCATTGGGTCCTTATAAATTTTTTTTTCCCTACGTCGGTACTCTGGACCTCATGTACAGGGGGCTATCCACCCCCCTACAAACCCCCTTGGCAAGGGGGTGTTGTCATCCCCACTTTTCCCGACGACAACATAACATCACCTACGACCGAGTCATGGAAATGAATATAACACATACCCCACATTCTCCCACTTGTTTTTTTTTCTTTCCACATGGGGGGGGTCGCGATGGTGTACAATCACTAGTACTGAGCTACAACACCCATTATTTCTATACAACAAAAAAAATTTCTTAGTGCTCACATACTTTTTCAATGCATGTGCAACATCATTCCAAGTGGCCACCTTTACTAGAAACCCTTTTTTTTCTTCAACCATATCTCTAAAAAAGTGATTTTTAACGTTTATATGTTTTTTCTTCAAATGATAAGTAGGGCTATGTGCCAATAAAATTGTTCCTTTGTTCTCATAGTATATATTTATAGCTCTTTGTACCATCCCCATACTTCAACACAATATTTGTAACCAAAAAAATTCCTTGCTTGCATGTGTGGGTGCCATGTATTAAGACTTTGTAGTTTGAAGAGACACTAAAAACTCGCACTTTCTCATCCAAGTGACACCTCCTCCAAATAAGTTAAACACGTACCCACTTGGAGATCTTCTCTGAATTGATCTCCATCACAGTATGCAACAACAAAGCCATGTATGCCCAACACTCTATCCAATCATGGTCTTCCCTGGTAGGAAAAAACATAATCATTAGTGTCGTGCAAGTACCTAAAAACTCGCATCACTATTTTCTAATGCTCCTTACATGGTTTTGACATAAACCAGATTAATACTCCCATGTAATATGCAATATCTAGCCTAATACAAAGCATTGCATACATTGGGCTACAAAATTCACTAGCATATGAAACATGTCACATGTCCTCTTCCTCTTCCTATTTCTTGACACATTGTTTAACAGATAAATTTACACCTGCAAGAAGAGAAACATTCACCGGTTTGTTATCCTGCATATTAAACTTCCACAATATCGTTTTGCAATACTTCCTATATTTTAACTAGAGCTTCCTCTTTTCTTAACCTTATTTAATTTTCATGCCCAAAATATAGTTTGTAGTACTGAGAGCATTCATTTCAAATTTAGAGGACAATTGGGTCTTCAAATCTTGATAATTTATTTTTCATTTCCAATCAACAACATATCATCAATATACAAGATGAAATAAATAACATGGTGACTCATTAATTTAAGATACTAATAGTTATCTCCTTTTCTCCTTATGAAGCCAAGTCCTCTTATATATATATATATATAATATTTTTTATACCACATCGTGGTGACTACTTTAACCCATAAAAAGTCTCTTTTAACATGCATACCAATTCTTTCTTACCCTTGATTCCAAAGCCTTCTCGTTGATTCATGTTGATCTCTTCATCCACATCCCCGTGAAGAAATGTTGTCTTCACATCCATTTGTTATACCTCAAAATAAGAAATAGAAGCGACATAAAAAAGTAATTAAATATAAGCTAACATCATAGTAGGAGAAAAAATATCACCAAACTTAATTCTCGACACCTTTGAATAACCTTTTTCCCACCAATCGATCTTTTAATTTTTTCAACCTTGCCTTTTACATTCATCTTCTTCTCAGACACTCATTTGCTCCAAATGGGTTTCCTTCCAACAAGCAAACTCCACCGGATCCCAAAGCATCATTTTTTGTCCAAGGATTCTATTTCTTCAGCAATGGCCTTTTTCCCAAAGTTTTTAATCTTCTGCATCCAATGCCTTGCTAAGATTTTTGGAGTCATCATTAGTAACATATAAATAAATATTTGAATAGAACGCTGATAGACTATGAGGAAGGAAATTTTAGCAATACTACATGCACTAAATAAATGGAGACCTTACCTAAAGGGAAGACACATAAAGGAAAAAAAAATGATTATGATAGTCTTAAATACTTTTTGGAACAAAGGATATCTTCAGAAGAGAAGAAAAATGGGTTCAAAATATATTGGGTTATGAATTTGAAATCATATATAAAAAAGGGAAGCTAATTGTTGTTTCATATGCACTCTCAAGAAAGGATGAGGATTCACAAGCATCGCTTTATGCCATTTCTATTATCCAACCAGATTGGATAACTTAAGCAAGGGAGCAATGGAAGAATGACGAAGAAGTATGTACACTGATTCAAAATTTTTAGAAAGATCCTAGTACATCTAATACACTTGGTTGGAAAAATTATTCCTTATGGTAAAAATATCGCTTATATATTTGTAAGAATTCCAAACTAAAACATTGGAATTGCAAACCTCTCCATTTGGAGGACACTCGGGATTTTTAAAAAACTTACCAGACATTTAAGAAATAATTTTTTTTTAGGATGGCCTTAAATATGATATTCAAAATTTTGTGCCAGAATGTTTGGTTTACAAGAAAAATAAAATTGAGACAATGAAGAAAAATAAAGCTGAGAAAGGATGTTTTTTTATTTGAATTATCTAATAATTGTTCATTTACGAAATGTAAAGGAGGTTTCTGACTCAAAGTGGATGATTTCTAAGTCGTTGATCTCTCTTTTCTTCTATTTTGTGAGTTTATTTCATAAGAGTGATGCTAGGGTTTTTCGTTGAAGATGGTATGAGAAACCCAACCTCCACTATTGGGATTTGATGGTTTGTAGGACATGTACCTGTATTTGTAACAACATTAACAAGAAGTTCTCCACTTTTAGCATTGATTACCATGAACTTCCATGGAGGTTATAATGGATATTTGATATTTCCATTATGTGTATATGTGTGATTTAATGTGGTATATATCTCAATTAACTAATTCAATTCTACTACACCCTGTATTTTCTTTCGAATATCTACTCTTGTATTCCATGCTAATGATAATAATTTATCGTGAACTAATATGTGATTAAATTTTGGCACTTTCCCATTCATGTATGTCCGAGAATATTTTAGCTCTGTAACCCTTATTGAGGCATGATTATTCTTATTATTTTTTTTGTTACATTATTTAAATCTATTTTGTAGTTTATTAATCATGGGTTGATTTCATTCCCATTTTTTGGGGATTTTCATTCATGTACTCATGCTATCCTTGTATTTTGATAACAAAGAGTTGAAACATACATGGTGGCAGTCAGACCAAGATACCGGATGGGGGATCCTATCATAAATGATGTGAGGTATAATTGGGACATCACACAGGAAACACCCCCTCACTATTCATGGGACATTTTTTTCCCCTCAACAACACCATATAAAGTAAGGAGGCATTAACTTTGATGTTGGTCGTCTGTTCCGAATATCAAATTAGGTAGTGTGTAAAGTGAAAAGGGGGAAAGAAGAATGTACATTTTGAGAGGTGGAGTTTGTGTTTACAAAAGTGATTTGTAACTCCTTGATTTTCAGGTTATTTGGAAGATTTATTTCTAACATTGTGAGCCCTAACATTTCCTCTTGTCTCAACAATAAAAACTTCTTCATTATCAATCTAGTCTAGAGTCCCCATACTAGGATCATGTTTCTTACCAAATATTCATTCTCTCATGCTAATATGAACATTACAAGTTTCCTCATCGTGATATTTTTCATATAAATTGTGCCATGGGAGGAAGAACAAAGATTTTGGTTAATAATCTTGCTAAGTAGCATGGACATGTCTTAAAAAAGGGGGTTTTGGTTGACCTTGTATGTTAAACTTTTTTTTCATATGAAATGAATATATTTCTCATATCTTTCATGACTTGAAGGATGGATGTCATATTATATTGGTTAGTTTGACCCTATAAAGGAACATTGGTTCTACAAATTTATTCTTCATATTATAATAGATTTGGAGTGAAAACTCAGGGCTAGTAGTATTCTTGTCTTCTAACCGTCGACAGTAAGGTGGCACTAATGCCCTATAGTAGTGAATCATGGCTGCTTGATTTTCGAGGTAGATAATTTTAGGTATCTAATTATATAGTATGGTAAAATTAAGATTAAATTATTTAATGGTTTATCCTTTTCAACAGGAGACATTTTTGTATTTATATAAGAGCTCAATAGGGTTTATAGGCTACCCATAGTTAGATTTGAACTAGTATAAAATATATTCCCAAGCGAAGAAGAATTTGGGAGAAAGTTTAAAAAAATAAGCAATGACTCTACCTTGAAAGGAATTCACAAGCAATCAGATAAAGGTTTTGTTATCATTTTCCCCAATTTTGTGGCATGCATTGGATAATGTGATTAAATGTTCATTTATAGTGAACGTTCTATTGGCTAAAAACTTAGGTAAATGCCCTTGTTGTCACCACAGAAAACACCCTCCAAAATTTGGTCTACACTTGAATTTTGGAGACGCATTACACTTATTGGTGAAATTAGGGTGCATTTTGGTGAAAAACATATGTTTGATCCAAAAATTTAAGTGCTCATTAAAGAAATTTTTAAGCACTTGATCGATATATTGAGGTGGTTAAAAATAACTTCATCGAGCATTTAAACAAACCATTGGTCGAGAAATTTTTAATTTGAGTTAACGGATCGATTTAGAGTTATGGCTCGATCAAAAAGTTGATCCAGATTTATGTAGGAATGCAATAAAATACAAAAATAAACATAAACCCAAAGACACAGTAGAAAATATACTTCATTTCATTAACATCCAATAATTGAAATAAGCTTACAGTACAGAATGGAAATAAACTAGCTCGGGTGATGGTAGTTTATCTCTAATAAGTGATGTGGTGGATGCATGCCTCTAAAACTGTCTTACAATGAGGCTCGAGGGACTATTTATTATTGAAAAAAATTTGAGAACCATAAAAAAACAAAACCCTAACCAAAGCATATAGAGCACCAAGATGTTGTGGTCCCTCTTGGAGTTAGTTGGGCAGCAAACTTCTTGGGGTCATATATTGGTAATATTATCTTTGTTTGGGACATAATATATATCCTCCAAAATATCTATCCGATTCCTCTAAAAAAAATGTAGTTTAGGGGGTCAAAAAATGCTCTCGAATTTTAGGACCCGAAAAAACTACTAAAATTAGTAAATGCGGCTATTAAAAAGGAAACTCATGAAACCAAACTCAAGATCTAGGGGTACTAGGTGGGTGTCCACCAATATCCATCCGGATCATTCCTCCCCATATAGGAAGAAATGGTCCCCATTTCATGCGAGATCGTCCATGAGGTGAGGAAATTTCTGTTGAATTTGGTCCCCAATGAACCACTTGCTCTCTTGAAGGAGTTGGACTGCTTTGACAACTCCATATAGATGGATCCTCTAATAGAAAGTGTTCTTGATCTATGTGTCCATGATAGGATTAGTTGTGGCATGTGCCATGGAGTTTGGTTTAAGTTTGTGTTAGATCCCTATATTACTAGTATAGTCCCTTATTGTTAATAGTGTAACCGCCTTATTGCTATGATGTGTACTATAACCTCCATATTGTTATTATTGTGCCCATAAATTATTATTTTAGGAGTTGCTTCTAGGATTGACATTGTGGCCCATCCAGAGTTTACACTATGGCATGGACTCCTAAAGGTATGGGAAAGGAGGGTTTTGTAATTGAATCACAGGCGCCTGTAACCCATCTTAGCCGAAAGTTGAGGTAAAATTCCCCAGGCTACATCACAACCACGCTGCCTCAAGACAGCCTACCCAGGATGTGGAGAGGGTTCTCTCCGTCAATATCGATAAAATGAACAATAGAGTGTGAGATGACTTACAATGGGAAATGATTTTAGGCTAGTAAATGGATAGGGGAATTTGTTTTAAATTTTTGGGTTTTCGTTGGAGAAATGGGAAAAAACAATTTTGGGTCCGGCGATAAGGTCAGACCTTTGCAGATTTCGAGTTGGGGCGAGGTAGGTGATGATCTTGATGCTTTTAATTGGATATATGGACAGATTAGACCGACGAGGAGCTGAAGAGGGCAAAGAAGAAACTTGGATCCTCTCCAAACAGTCGAAAACATATAGAACTAAATGAATTCAAAGGCAGAGCACTGTAAACAATGGATTCAACCTCATCTACTCATTCAATTTAGTTCAGAAGCATATGAAAGGATGACATACATTAAACATGAAGAAAATTACAGTAAACAAAGAGAAAACACCATCAAGAACAGAACACCACAAGAATCCCAACAGGTGCCGCAAAACCTCTGATCTTTCCTTAGCCAAAATATGAAAAAATATGTACAATGGTGCCAAAAGTTTCCCAAGAGTCCAACCTCTCCAACCTCTGAAAATGATTGAGAAATTACATCATATAGAGCATCCTAACCCCTTCCCATACCTCTAGGGGTCGAATTCCTCCTTCTAGGAGCAGTTCCAACTAATTCTAAACAAGGAGCTAGAATCTAGGCAGCTAACAACTTGCCTCTAAAAGAGTGGAAACTGATTCATTTACATGATTTTCACTTTTTTGAGAGTGAATCTTCTAGAATAGGTAAAAATAAGCCAAAGTTACATGCCAACCATCAATTTACATCATGAAAACCCAAAAATTTTATCCACAAGTAAAACTGGGCCAAACTGGCCGAAATTCTGAGCTGGAAGTTGAAAATTTGACCAAAAATCTCTATGGGTAGCGCCCCTGATTTGTATGGGTAGCGCGCCTTTCAACCTGATTTTGAAGTACTTCCCGACATCCAAATTGAGCTCATGATAGCTCTTTGGAAAGCCCTGGATGTTGGCTATCCAACCCAAGTGGAATTTCCCAATTTGGAGCTCATTTTCCCCTCCAAAACTTCATTCTCCCAGAAGTACTTCCTGCTGGTGCAAAAAGTGGCAGCAAGGTGGTTTTCATGGTGTTTTTGAGCCTTATGACTGTCCAGAATCTGATGAAATTCTTCGACCCTGCCTGAGCATGCATAACTTACCATGAAAAATCCAAAAATGCAAATATTTCCTTCAGCAAGTGTCCCAATCGTATGGGTAGCGCGCGGCGCGCTACCCATAGAACCGAAAAATCTGTTTTAGGCCCAAAAAATTTCAAAACGACAAAATTTTCTCCGAATTTTCTCAAATTCGGAGCGAAGACCCTCCATCATGTATCATGCCCAGCCAACGAAGCCTCGGCCAAAATCCGAAGTGGATCAGGCCTTTTCCGCCGTTTTAGTGCTCTCCTGGTGCATGCAGTTCCTGTGGTGAAAACACTGTCTCGGTTGTATGATGTGTTGTTGTCAGTCATGGTGTTGCAATGTGTATGTTCAGCTTGTTGAAAATGAGAAATGAGACCTTGGTGTCTTTGTCTCCAATCGCCAAATGCGTGCCAAAGGGGAATGAGGGATTTAGAACCCCTATAAGTGAGATAGGAATGGGATATGGTGATGGGGGGTAGTTTTTAAGGACATGAGTGAAATGAAATGGCAACATATCAGTGAGTCAAGTGGAATCAAGGACAAAGAAACAACCTTTGAATGTTATGGAGATTAGGCTTTTGTCAATGGAGGAATGTAGTAGTAAGTAATAGGGTTTGGGATTTCACATGGGAACCAAAAGTATAAAGGGATATGAGGATAATGAATATGGGGAAGGGACGATGATATGATCACATGGTAGTGATAGCAGTGATGGAATACAAAGAAAAGGTTGACAAATGGCAAGAAGTTAGCACCAACACAATCTTCAAACTTTATGCATAACCCTAGGAGAAGATTTGGTATAAACGTAGGGTTTGATGTTCACCATATCAAACAATTGTTTTCTTCACCTTCGAAACACCATAATCATGTCCAAAATTCACTGAGCAAACGTAAAGAACCTACTTGCAAGCAGTTGGAGGCAATTTGGCATGAATCTGGACGAAGGAGAAAAATTTTTTTGGCTCTGAAATTGTATGGGTAGTGCCCCTGCCCAATGGGTAGCGCGCAGCTCTATGGGTAGCGCCCATGCAATTTTACTCTGGCTGTAGGTGCCCAATGGGTAGCGCCCGACCCAATGGGTAGCGCGCAGCTCCTATGGGTAGCGCGCACTTTTCTATGAGTAGCTACATAGTGCATTTTGCAAGAGGCTTTTGGAGGCTTTCCCAGTGTCCAAATTAGGCATGTAATAGCTCGTTGGAAAGCTCTTGAAGTGTAATTTCCAATCCAAGTGGAATTTGGAAATTTGGAGTTCATTTACCCTATCAAAAATCAAATCTCCCAACACTACTCCCAGCAGGTGCATCAATCCTCTTGAGGCAACGGTATTTTTGACATTTCTCCAAAACCATGATACCTGTGTAAAAATTGAAAGAGGTTTTTCTTCCTTGGCATGTTGTGGACAAAAAAATCTCTTAGTTTTCCAAAATTCATCTTTGATTTCTCTGAAACATCTTTTGAGTGAAACCGATCCCGATGTGTGAAACAAGGGATTTTGTCGAAATGAAGCGAAATGAAGGGGATAAGGGGCTTCTAAATTCTTGGGGAAATTTTTGGAAGTAGGGAGGGATGTTAGGAAGCAGGGGAAAGTGGAATATCAGAGATTTAGTGAGGGGAAGGGGTCCAAAAGGGCAAAACACAGGCCTAACCTAGAAAATTGCCAAGTTGTGGCAAGAAACTAGGGTTTGTGCAAAAATGAGGAATTTGGGGGATCTCAGTGATGGGAAGTGTTTAATAAGGTATTAAGAGTTGAGGAAGGTCTTGTGGTATCAGGTTTCCCCAAGTTTTCTAATGATTTGACCATCCAGAGAAATTACCTCCAAACCCTAGGAGAGGAAATGGACCTTGCACATGAAACTCATTGACATGAAAAAATTTGCTTGCAAAAACAATGACCAATGGACTCTTGGTAACCCTTTGAATGATAATGAGCTGTTGAGTGACATGGACCGACATTTGGACAACTTTGACAAGAGTAAAAGCAAACCCTAGACCTAATGCCTGGTGACCAAATTTTGCTTGAAGACTCATTGAAATGACAAAATTTGACCTTGACACCTTAAAATCACTTTGTAAGAGCATGTTTGATCACTGGAGGAAGGCTGCAAAGGCTGACACTAACATTGGCTCCAATGGGGATGGTAGCTCCTTGGAGGTGCCAAGAACGACAGATCTTTGGGAGAGCAGACCAGTGCCTTATCCATTGGGCAATGGAAACAAAAACTCAAACTGAAATGCATGACTGAAAACTGATGACTTGACGACACAAATTGACTCTCACTTAACTAAGAACTGACTCAATACTTAAACACAACCGACAAACTGGAAATATGCTCAAAGTAGAGCTTATTCAATACAACCTACTCTAATTGTGCTTTACACCACCCGATCAAGTGTAATGGAACAGCCAATGCAACCATGTAAGCATGCTGGCTGCTGTTTGATTTCTTCCCAAATGCTTGCTTGTGAACAACAAGAAAGAACTACTGAAAGGCAACTCCCATGGAAACTTTGAACCAAGTGGACTGCTGATAAACTTGCAAAGCACAAATTGACTAGATGACTACAAGAATACTGCGAATGGATCTTCATAAACATAGCTCTGGTCCAGATAATCTCCATACCTTGATCTTAAACTTTTCCTCACATCTGCGGTGCTTTTCTTTGGTGATTGCAGCAAGCTGTCAAAAGGATCCTGAAATTCATGAAAAATCAAACTCTGTTGCTGATTCCAGAAAGAACAAAAGTCTCCTTCATCAATCTCCTCCTATGAATGGAAATCTTTACATGTGCTATGCAATGAACAATTTGTTAAACAAGACAATGAAGGTGACCTTTGAATAAGATTATCATCAACATTCTTTTCGGGCACATGGTTAGCTAATGGAGCAGAATTTTTATAACAAACATCATCCAACACACGAGCAATAGGATCATCAAAAACTTGAGAAGACTGCTGCACTGTATCCCTTGAAACTGTATGATCTCCTACTGGCTGCTCCTCTTTTCCTTGAGATATATTACGAAGATTCTGCCTTATAAACTGAAATGCTTCGAAACAAAAGGGTATAGAATTTTCCTGCATCATCAAATCATGTATTTCATCTTCCACACCTTCATCTGTAATCTGATCTTCAATTTCATTTGGTGGCTGCAAATCTGATGCTACATGCTGCTCAAGAATTTCATTATCTGTCTCATCCTCAACATTAACACTGAGAGATTGCTGATTTCTTATAGGCTGCTCATTTGAAGATTTACTATGCAATTTTTCTCTCAAAAACTGAAATGATTCAAAACATAATGGTACGGAGTCACCTTGTATCATTTGATCACATGTACCAGCTTCCATGTCTTCAGCTGCAACTTGAAAATCAATGGCTTTCAGGGCTGAAAATCTGAATATGAGAAATCTTGAACAAGGTTTTCATTGCGCTCAAGATGGTCCAGATCAAGACTTGTTGACATTAGATTTCTGATTGCATGGTAGTTGTCTCTAATGAACTGAAATGAATCAAAACAAAAAGGCAAAGATCCTTCACTTACTTCAAAATTTGCTGCACTTTCCTCATCATTGCCATAGCTGATATGCATCGGTTGATCACTGTACTCAAGCTGCTGAAAGTGAACTTCCTCCTCGCACAAACTATCTGCTGATTCGTCTGCAAGATTAGCTTCTGTTTGGAGAACATAATCATCATCATACTGATCAAACTGAGGCAATTCATCATCAAACATACACATCATATCAACAGCTCTCTCTTCTTCACAATGATCTATAAAACAATCAGTATGAAAACTGGGATAAGAAACAAAATGTTTTGGGTCAACCGCTTGTTCTTGAATGTCATTTTCATTTTTTGCAGTCATTTTCTGCACCATCTCTTCTACTACGTTTACGAAAAGATCAAGCTTTTCCTCTGAAGGTGTCAGCTGCTCTAAAACATTCTTCTTTTCTTCTTCCTTCAACCTTGCCCTTCGGATCAGCAAATGAGCCTCTACATTCACTACCTTGTTCTGCATCTCGTGAAGTGTTGCAATATTCTTTTCTCTCAGCTGAAACTCCATTTCCGGATCAAAGGCACCCGGGTAGTGCAAGAGAGCAGATGTAGGGGAAGGTCTTATATCAACTGGCATCGAATAATAAACTTGGTTAAATCTAGCAGAAAATTGTTGTACTGTCTCACCTGGCATTCTTTTCAACTGGTTATACTCCTCTATAATCAACAAAAAGTTTTGTCCGATCATCCACCTGTCAAGGAAAACTTTGACAAATTGCTGAAAATCTGTGATGCTCGCATCAGGCAGGGCTTTGAACCAACTCTTCACTTGGCCTTTCAAAGAAAGAGCAAAAAGCCTAATACTAACATCTTCATCATCAACTTCAAAAAGATCTAGAAAAGTCTCAACATTCTGCACATGTTGCTCAGCGTTGACATTGTTACATTCACCGTCAAATCTTGGTAGATATAGGTCATAATTTTTAGGGAAAGCATGAAGAACAGAAGGTAAAACAAGAGGTTTGTACCGATCTGGAATTTTACAAGGTGTAGGAGTATGTACAAGAGCTGCGGGATCAGTTGGCTCATCACTCTGAAGAGAGTCATCATAAGACGTGGGAAAAGTAAGGAGGCCAGGATCAAAAGGAAACTCAGTACTCACACTTTTTGAATAGGTCAAGTGAAGATTTTGATCACCTTTCTCATACAACAAACTCTGAAAAACTTTCAAAACAGCTTCAAGACCAGCGAAGAAGTAATTTACAAGAAAGCAAACTAGATCCTGAATACCATTCCACTTTAGATATCTGAACTTTGTGTAAGATCCTTTCATTTTCGCAGAGAAAGAGTCAGTTCTCCAGTGGAGTCTCTACAGGGGTCACCAGGTGAATGATTTCAGCCTTCTTATGTCTGATCGTTGTCCACCATCAACCATCAGATCTGATCCTGATACACGTACTGGGGCAAGACAATCTACAAGTCGAGTGTCATATTCACAAGCTAGATCGGAGATGGACTGAAGCAGCGTTTATCTACTATGCACTCGCAGAGCAATGTGCAGTTCGAAGGCTACCTGGTGTGACTTCAAGCTCCGTCTGTAGCTCATGAAACAAATGACATCAACAAGAAAACCAGTTCTTCCCCAGTATGGTCGCCACTATGTTAGCGCTCAAATCTACCTTAGGCTGAAATGAGGTAAAACTCAAGGCTACATCAAACCACGCTCAGCCTCGTAGCTAGCCCTACGAGGACAGGAGAGGGCTCTCTCCGTCAATCTCGATAAAATGAACAATAGGGTGCGAGATGACTTTAAAAGGGAACTGATTTTAGCCTAGTAAAGAGATAGGTATGTTTGATTTTGATTTTTGGGTTTTCGCTGGAGAAATGGGAAAAACAAATTTTGGGTCCGGGGATAAGGTCAGACCTTTGCAGATTTCGAGTTGGGGCGAGGTAGGTGGTTGTCTTGATGCTTTCAATTGGATATACGGACAGATTAGACCGACGAGGAGCTGAAGAGGGAAAAGAAGAACTTGGATCCTCTTCAAACAGTCGAAAACATATAGAACTAAATGAATTCAAAGGCAGAGCACGGTAAACGATGGATTCAACCTCATCTACTCATTCAATTTAGTTCAGAAGCATATGAAAGGAATGGAATACATTAAACATGAAGAACTTACAGTAAATAGAGAGAAAACACCATCAAGAATAGAACACCACAAGAATCCCAACAGGTGCCGCAAAACCTCTGATCTTTCCTTAGCCAAAATATGAAAAAAATATGTACAATGGTGCCAAAAGTCTCCCAAGAGTCCAACTCTCCAACCTCTGAAAATGATTGAGAAATTACATCATATAGAGCATACTAACCCCTTCCCACACCTCTAGGGGTCAAAATCCTCCTTCTAGGAGCAGTTGCAACAAATTCTAATCAAGGAGCTAAAATCTAGGCAGCTAACAACTTGCCTCTAAAAGAGTGGAAACTGATTCATTTACATGATTTTCACTTTTTTGAGAGTGAATCTTCTAGAATAGGTAAAAATGAGCCAAAGTTACATGCCAACCATCAATTTACATCATAAAAACCCAAAAATTTCATCCACAAGAAAAATTGGTCCCAACTGGCCGAAATTCTGAGCTGGAAGTTGAAAATTCAGCCAAAAATCTATATGGGTAGCGCGCCTGAGCTGTATGGGTAGCGCGCCTTTCAGCCTGATTTTGAGGCACTTCCCGGCATCCAAATTGAGCTCATGATAGCTCGTTGGAAAGCCCTGGATGTTGGCTATCCAACCCAAGTGGAATTTCCCAATTTGGAGCTCATTTGACCCTCCAAAACCTCATTCTCCCAGAAGTACTTCCTGCTGGTGCAAAAGGTGGCAGCAAGGTGATTTTCATGGTGTTTTTGAGCTTTTTGACCATCCAAAATGTGATGAAATGCTTCGGCAATGCCTGAGGATGCATAAATTATCATGAAAAATCCAAAAATGCAAAGATTTCCTTCAGAAAGTGTCCCAAAAAAAAGTGAGCATATGAGTGCGAGACCCGCTTAACTGAAAAACCTGTCTTTGAGACCAAAATTTCAAAATGACAAAAATTTCTCCGAATTTGCTCAAATTCGGAGTGAAGACCCTCCATCATGTATCTTGCCCAGACAATGAAGCCTTGGCCAAAATCCGGAGTGGATCAGGCCTTTTCCGCCGTTTTAGTGCTCTCCTGGTGCATGCAGCTCCTGTGGTGAAAACACTGTCTCGGTTGTATGATGTGTTGTTGTCAATCATGGTGTTGCAATGTGTATGTTCAGCTTGTTGAAAATGAGAAATGGGACCTTGGTGTCTTTGTCTCCAATCGCCAAATTCGTGCCAAAGGGGAATGAGGGATTGAGAACCCCTATAAGTGAGATAGGAATGGGATATGGTGATGGGGGGTAGTTTCTAAGGACATGAGTGAAATGAAATGGCGACATATCAGTGAGTCAAGTGGAATCAAGGACAAAGAAACAACCTTTGAATGTTATGGAGATTAGGCTTGTGTCAATGGAGGAGTGTAGTAGTAAGTAATAGGGTTTGGGATTTCACATGGGAACCAAAAGTATAAAGGGATATGAGGATAACGAATATGGGGAAGGGACGACGATATGATCACATGGTAGTGACAGCAAAGATGGAATACAAAGAAAAGGCCGACAAATGGCAACATAGCACCAACACAATCTTCAAACTTATGCATAACCTTAGGAGTGACAGAGAACGAGTTTGATATTCACCACATCAAACACTTGCTTTCACTTTTCCACTCGAAATTACAATCCAACCACCCACCGAGCAAACGAAAGAACCTCTGGTAAGCGCTTGAGGCAATTTGGCATGAAACTGGTTTTAAGGAGCAAAATTTTGGCTCTCAAAATTGTATGGGTAGCGCCCCTGCCCAATGGGTAGCGCGCAGCTCTATGGGTAGCGCCCATGCAATTTTACATTGGCTTTAGGTGCCCAATGGGTAGCGCGCTCTTGTGTGGGTAGCGCGCAGCTCCTATGGGTAGCGCGCACTTTTCTATGAGTAGCTACATAGTGCATTTTGCAGAAAGCTTTTGGAGGCCTTCCCGGTGTCCAAATTAGGCATGTAATAGCTCGTTGGAAATCTCTTGAAGTATACTTTCCAACCCAAGTATAATTTTGAAATTTGGAGTTCATTTACCCTATCAAAAATCAAATCTCCCAACACTACTCCCAGCAGGTGCATCAATCCTCTTGAGGCAACGGTATTTTTGACATTTCTCCAAAACCATGATACCTGTGTAAACAGTGAAAGAGGTTTTTCTTCCTTGGCATGTTGTGGAAAAAAATGTCTCTCAGTTTTTCAAAATTCATCTTTGATTGCTCTGAAACATCTTTTGAGTGAAACCGATCCCGATGTGTGAAACAAGGGATTTTGTCGAAATGAAGCGAAATGAAGGGGATAAGGGGCTTCTAAATTCTTGGGGAAATTTTTGGAAGTAGGGAGGGATGTTAGGAAGTAGGGGAAAGTGGAATCACAGAGATTGAGTGAGGGGAAGGGGTCCAAAAGGGAAAAACACAGGCCTAGCCTAGAAAATTGCCAAGTTGTGGCAAGAAACTAGGGTTTGTGCAAAAATGAGGAATTTGGGGGATCTCAGTGATGGGAAGTGTTTAATAAGGTACATTAATGATAGGGGAAGGTGTATGAACATCAGGATACAAGTTTTTCTAATGATTTGACCATCCAAGAGAAATTACCTTCAAAACCCTAGGAGAGGGAAATGGACCTTACCTAGGCACAACTGAAGTATGAACAAGCTGTAAGATGACCCAATGGAACTTGACATGATGATGAAAACCCTTTGAATGATGATAGACTCAGCTGAAAGGTGACATGGACTAACATTTGGACAACTTTGACAAGAGTAAAAGCAACCCCTAGACCTAATGCCTAGTGACCAATTTTTGCTTGAAGACTCACTGAAATGACAAAATTTGACCTTGACACCTTAAAATCACTTTGTAAGAGCATGTTTGATCACTGAAGGAAAGCTGCAAAGGCTGACTCTAACATTGGCTCCAATGGGGATGGTAGCTCCTTGGAGGTGCCAAGAACGGCAGATCTTTGGGAGAGCAGACCAGTGCCTTATCCATTGGGCAATGGAATAAAAAACTCAAACTAAAATGCATGACTGAAAACTAATCACTTGACGACACAAATTGACTCTCACTCAACTAAGAACTGACTCAATACTTAAACACAACCGACAAACTGGAAATATGCTCAAAGTAGAGCTTATTCAATACAACCTACTCTAATTGTGCTTTACACCACCCGATCAAGTGTAATGGAATAGCCAATGCAACCATGTAAGCATGCTGGCTACTGTTTGATGTCTTCCCAAATGCTTTCTTGTGAACAACAAGAAAGAACTACTGAAAGGCAACTCCCATGGAAACTTTGAACCAGGTGGACTGCTGATAAACTTGCAAAGCACAAATTGACTAGATGACTGCAAGAATACTGCGAATGGATCTTCATAAACATAGCTCTGGTCCAGATAATCTCCATACCTTGATCTTAAACTTTTCCTCACATCTGCGGTGATTTTCTTTGGTGATTGCAGCAAGCTATCAAAAGGATCCTGAATTTTATGAAAAACCAAACTCTGTTGCTGATTCCAGATAGAACAAAAGTCTCCTTCATCAATCTCCTCATATGAATGGAAATCTTGACATGTGCTATGCAATGAACAATCTGTTAAACAAGACAATGAAGGTGACCTTTGAATAAGATTATCATCAACATTCTTTTCGGGCACATGGTTAGCTAATGGAGCAGAATTTTTATAGCAAACATCATCCAACACACGAGCAATAGGATCATCAAAAACTTGAGAAGACTGCTGCACTGTATCCCTTGAAACTGTATGACATCCTACTGGCTGTTCCTCTTTTCCTTGAGACATATTACGAATATTCTGCCTTATAAACTGAAATGCTTCGAAACAAAAAGGTATAGAATTTTCCTGCATCATCAAATCATGTATTTCATCTTCCACACCTTCATCTGTAATCTGACCTTCAATTTCATTTGGTGGCTGCAAATCTGATGCTACAGGCTGCTCAAGAATTTCGTTATCTGTCTCATCCTCAACATTAACACTGAGAAATTGCTGATTTCTTACAAACTGCTCATTTGAAGATTTACTATGCAATTTTTCTCTCAAAAACTGAAATGATTCAAAATAGAATGGTACGGAGTCACCTTGAATCATTAAATCATGTGTGCCCACTTCCAAGTCTTCAGCTGCAACTTGACAATCAATGACTTTTGGGGGCTGCAAGTCTGAATATGAGAAGTTTTCGTTGCCCTCAAGACGATCCAGATCAAGACTTGTTGACGTTTGATTTTTGATTGCACGGAAGTTATCTCTAATGAACTGAAACGAATCAAAACAAAAAGGCAAAGATCCTTCACTTACATCAAAATTTTTTGCACTTTCCTCATCACTGCCATAGCTGATATGCATCGGTTGATCACTGTACTCGAGCTGCTGAAAGTGAACTTCCTCCTCGCACAAACTAGCTACTGATTTGTCTGCAAGATTAGCTTCTGTTTGGAGAACATAATCATCATCATACTGATCAAACTGAGGCAATTCATCGGTATAAAACACATCATCAAACATACACATCATATCAATAGCTCTCTCTTCTTCACAATGATCTATAAAACAATCACTATGACTACTGGGATCAGAAACAAAATGTTTTGGATCAGCAACTTGTTCTTGAATGTCATTTTCATTTTTTGCAATTATTTTCCGCACCATCCCTTCTACTGCGTTTACGAAAAGATCAAGCTTTTCCTCTGAAAGTGTCAGCTGCTCTGAAACATTCTTCTTTTCTTCTTCCTCCAACCTTGCCTTCCGGATCAACAAATGAGCCTCTACATTCACTGCCTTGTTCTGCATCTCGTGAAGTGTTGCAATATTCTTTTCTCTCAGTTGAAACTCCATTTCCGGATCAAAGGCACCCGGGTAGTGCAAGAGAGCAGATCTAGGAGAAGGTCTTATATCAGCTGGCATCGAAAAATATACTTGGTTAAATCTAGCAGAAAATTGTTGTACTGTCTCCCCTGGCAATCTTTTCAGTTGGTTATACTCCTCTATAATCAACAAAAAGTTTTGTCCGATCATCCACCTGTCAAGGAAAACTGTGACAAACTGCTGGAAATCTAAGATGCTTGCATCAGGCAGGGCTTTGAACCAACTCTTCACTTGGCCTTGCAAAGAAAGAGCAAAAATCCTAATACTAACATCTTCATCATCAACTTCAAAAAGATCTAGAAAAGTCTCAACATTTTGCACATGTTGCTCAGCGTTGACATTGTTACATTCACCGTCAAATCTTGGTAGATATAGGTCATAATTTGCAGGAAAAGCATGAAGAACAGAAGGTAAAACAAGAGGTTTGTACCGATCTGGAATTTTACAAGGTGTAGGGGCATGTACAAGAGCTGTGGGATTAGTTTTGTTTTCTGGCTCATCACTCTGAAGAAAGTCATCATAATATGTGGGAAAAGTAAGGAGACCAGGATCAAAGGGAAACTCAACATTTACACTTTTTGAATGGGTCGAGTGAAGATTTTGATCATCTTTCTCATACAACAAATTTTGAAAAACTTTCAGGACAGCTTCAAGAACAGCGAAGAAGTAATTTACAAGAAAGCAGATTAGATCCTGAATACCATTCCACTTTAGATACCTGAACTTTGTGTAAGATCCTTCCATTTTCTCAGAGAAAGAGTCAGTCCTCCAGACTTTGAATTGGAGTCACCAGGTGAATGATTTCAGCCTTCTTATGTCCGATCGTTGTCCACCATCAACCATCAGATCTGAACTCGATACATGTACTGGGGCAATTTATAAGTTAAGTGTTACGATTACAAGCTAGACCGGAGATCGACTGAAGCAGCGTTTATCTACTATGCACTCGCAGAGCAAGAGCAGTTCGAAGGCTACCTGGCGTGACTTCAGACTCCGTCTGTAGCTATAAATCAAATAACACTAACAATCAAATCAGTTCTTCCCCAGTATGGTCGCCACTATGTTAGCGCTCAAATCTACCTCAGGCTGAAATGAGGTAAAACTCAAGGCTACATCAAACCACGCTCAGCCTCGTAGCTAGCCCTACGAGGACAGGAGAGGGCTCTCTCCGTCAATCTCAATAAAATGAACAATAGGGTGCGAGATGACTTTAAAAGGGAACTGATTTTAGGCTAGTAAAGAGATAGGTATGTTTGATTTTTGATTTTTGGGTTTTCGCTGGAGAAATGGGAAAAACAAATTTTGGGTCCAGGGATAAGGTCAGACCTTTGCAGATTTCGAGTTGGGGCGAGGTAGGTGATTGTCTTGATGCTTTTGATTGGATATACGGACAGATTAGACCGAAGAGGAGCTGAAGAGGGCAAAGAAGAACTTGGATCCTCTCCAAACAGTCGAAAACATATAGAACTAAATGAATTCAAAGGCAGAGCATGGTAAACAATGGATTCAACCTCATCTACTCATTCAATTTAGTTCAGAAGCATATGAAAGGAATGGAATACATTAAACATGAAAGAACTTACAATAAACTGAGAGAAAACACCATCAAGAACTGAAAGCCACAAGAATCCCAACAGGTGCTGCAAAACCTCTGATCTTTCCTTAGCCAAAATGTGAAAAATATGTACAATAGTGTGCCAAAGTTTTCCCAAGAGTCCAACCTATCCAACCTGTAGAATGTCTCAGAAATTACATCATATAGACCATCCTAACCCCTTCCCATGCCTCTAGGGGTCGAATTCCTCCTTCTAGGAGTAGTTTCAACCAATTCTAAACAAGGAGCTAAAATTCTGGGCGACCAAACAACATACAAAAGAGGAAAATACAGTTAAATTTTATCTGTTCTTTTGTGGGTGAATATTCTGAAATGAGTAGAGTCAGGTCAAAGGATTACCATACAACCATTCATCGAATGGCATAAAAAATTATACAATGTTGGTCCAATGGCGAAATTAAAGTTTGGAGGATGAAAAATTATTCCGTCTCTGTGCGCCGCGCATATACAGACCTATTTGGAGCACTTCGACGTAAAATCAAGCTCTGATAGTAACTTTGGAAAGCACGGATGTCTTCATCCAGCAAGTGGAATGTTTCATTTGGGCTCATTTCTTCTCCCAGCTTATTCACAATCTGCCTGCTGATGCAAAAATTGGCGAGAAAGATGATTTTCTTGGTGTTTTTGGCCCTTTTGATCATCGAGAACTTGATGAAATACTTCGGCCATTTCTCCAGCATTATAAATTACATGAAAATCAAAAAATACAAAAAATTTTCATCTTCACGTTCCCCGATCATGAAAAACTTAAAGTTGAGGCTGGCGCTGTTTGAGACAAGAACAAAAATGACAAAATCTTCTCAGAATTATGCTGAAATTCAAAGTGAAGGGTCAAAAATCATGCCTCATGCTCAACCAAGGAAGCCTCGACAGATTCTAAGCGGATCGGGCATTTTCGGCAGTTTCGGTGCTTTTCTCAGCCTTACTTCTGGAATGTTATTTCGCTTTCACTTTGATGATTACGGGCCCAGTAATGATTTTTCATCGCGGTGGAGCATCATAGCGCAATCTCTGGCCTGTGGCTGTGGCTTCAGATGAATGTTAACATGCGTGAGCGAGGTCTACAGTGTGGTGTCATCTTTTGGTCTCTTAGAACCCAATGCACGGTCTTCCCGATTGCATAACTCTATGAGCGTGTGTTGATAGCAGAAGGCGAGACCCCTTCCACACATGATAATGCTGGCTGTGGAAGGTCAGAGACCACTTGCACAGGGTGGAGATAGTACCTTCAGTGATGTTTCCTTGAGAAGCACAGGCGTCTCTCGTGTATAACGTGCTTTTGAGATCTCCTTGACACATTTTAGCTGCGGTTGATGGTCCCCAATCTACTCATGCCACCAGCTCTGGGTGAGTCTGTCTCTGACCTTCGTTCTTCAGAAATGTGTTTGTCATTGTATGCTTGAGTTGGTTGGGGAAATGAGCAAATTGGTGTATTTGTTTCAATGCCCAAACGTGTCACATATATAACAAAATCTTATAATAAAAAACCACCTTTAAGGAAAGGACTATCCAGTGAGTTTGAACATCAGAACCATGCTGTGACTACATGAGGATTTGTGGTGAATAGGAACAGTGTAGTGTAGTGTAGGACAAATAAATGGCCCTTTACAGCAGCAGTGAAGCACATAATATTGGAGGGATGTGGGATAGTGGCGATATGGGACGTGATATAACGAAATGATAAACGGTCGAGACGGTGATATGGTAATCACGGTGGCAATGAGTGATGGAATAGGAGAAGAGCGTGAGGCTATGGTAAATAATGGCAGTGACACACGATGACGGTAGATGGCATGAGTGTATATGTAATAACAAAAGGGTGAAACCAACATATCTCTTCTGCATTTCATTTAAACCCTATGGAGCGAATTTGGCAATGAATATAGAGTTTAACGTTCACCATATCAAACACTTGTTCTTTCCTGTTTAAACATATTAACATATCCATGAATCAATAAACGCTTGAATAACTTACTTGAAAACCAAAGAAACCCAATTTGATGCGAATTTGGGTGAGGAATGTTTCTTTTAACAGCACCCAGGGCTCTATGTGCCATGCGCATGCCAGCTCATCTTAGCGCACTGCAGCTATGCATCCTTTGCCGATGCCAATACCTTTGGCTTGATGATGCACGATGCGCAGCAGCGCCACTTGTATCTTGTGTGTGCCTTGTGAACTCACTTCACGGCTTCAAACAAGTTTTTATTAACACTTCAGTCAGATTTCTTTGAGAATTTGGCAGATATAAATTGTTTCCAATGGTTCTATAGCACAGTATCACTGGGATTTGATTTTGAAAATTTGAAGAGTTTAGGTGAATTTCTAGCTTGATGAGCTCAATCTTGTATGTGCTTGATGAATTTGCGAGGCTTTTGGAGGCCTTCCCGGTGTCAAATTGGGCCGTGTGATAACAAGTTGAAGATGATGGAGGTCTCTTGGTTTCTTTTAATTTTAATTTTAATTTGGAGTTCATTTACCTGTAAAAATCAAATCTCTACTTTCTTCTATGAATTATCAATTCTCTGGAGGCAACATTCTTGACAGCTCTCGCCATTTGCACTGTTAAAAAGTGAAAGTTTCATTCTCTGCCTCATGTATACAAAAAATCTAATTTCCATTAAATATTTTATTTCTGTGAATAAACAGAACAAAAACTTCTCTAAATCTGTGGCTGTAGGATTATAAATAAATGAAAATTAGAGGTCAAGGAGCTGCAATGTCTTGGGGAAATTTTGGGAAGTAGGGAGGGATGGTAGGAAGCGGGGAAAGTGGGGTCTCGAGGAGGATTGAGTGAGGGGAAGGGGGGTCGAAAGGGCAAAACACGAAGTCTAGCTGAAAATTTTAAGTTGGCAGAAACAGGGTTTGTGCAAAAATGAGGAATTTGGGGGGATCTCATTGTGACTGGGAAGTGTTTAATAAGGTACATTAATGATAGGGGAAGGTGTATGAACATCGGATACAAGTTTTCTAATGATTTTAAATCGAGAGAGTACCTATTCAGAGGAAATGGATACCCCACTGAGCTGATAGAAGCATGAACAAGGAGTTAAATGACTCTTTGGAACACGACACTGATGATGAAACCCTACGAATGATGGTATAGTGGGCCAAGTGAGCAGATGAAATTTGGACAACTTTGAAAAGAGTGGAAACATACTCTAGACCTAATTGCCCGGTGACCAATTTGTGAAGACTCATTTGAAATGACAAAATTTATTTCAGATCTTCAAAAATGCTTTGTAAAAGATAACCGTCCTAGTATAAAGAAATTTGGCGACACTAACATTGGCCTCAATGGGGATGGTAACTCCTTGGGTAAGAACTACAGATCTTTCGCGGCAGACAGTGCACCTTCCTCATTGAACAACAGTCAAAAACTAAAATTTGATAGCAGTGGAAAGCTGATGAATTGATGACACAAAATGACTCACTCAACTAAAAAGCCAAACTTGATACTTAACCTAAGCAACATTGAAAAGATGCTCAAGTAGAGCTTATTAGTAGCTTTACTCTAATTGTTCATTCATACTGATCAAGTGAAATGAAACAACAATGCAATATGGCATCTGGTACAACTGTTGATTTCTTCCCAAGTGCTTTCGATGTGTCTGGGGAAAAGGAATAATCGAAAGGCAACTCTATGGCTGAAATAAGTTGACCATGATAACTTCTATGACATAGATTAGCTAGATGACAAGAACACGCAAAGGATCTTCATAAACATAGGCATTGATTTCAGTAACACATCTAACTGACCTAAGTCCAAAGTAATATTCATAGTGATCCTTTAAGATTTTCCTCACATACGGTATCTTTCTTAGGTGATTACGTAAGCTGACAAAGGATCACAAAGAAATTCATGAATAACCAAACTGCATTCTTGATTCAAGGCGGAACAAAAGCCTGCTATCGTCTCCTCATGCTGAAAAATCTGTTGAACAACACAGCAAAATTGACTTTGAACAGATTATTATCAACATTCTACAGAGTACATGAGATTATTCAATGGAAGAACATGACCAACATCATCAACACGACGATAGGATCATCAAAAACTTGAAGAAGGCTAGCTGCAGTATGTCCATTGAAAGCTGGCCATGACCTCCTACATTGTTCATATTTTCTCTTGAGATATTCTGAAAGGTCATATAAGTAGAAATACTTGAAACGGAAAGGTACATAATCCTCTTGCATCATTAAATCATTATTTTATTTCAAACTTCATCTATGTCAAATAATTCATTTGGTGTTTTTAATCGATACTATAGAGCATAAAGAATTTAGTTATATATATTATGTATTCTTCTAAATTCTTTGATTTCTTCTAATTTTGCTCTTCCAGAAGATTTACTATTTGGTACCTCTCAAAAAGCAGGAAATAGTTAAACAATGGTATGATCATCTTCAATCAACTAAATCATGTGTGCACACTTCGAGTCTTGGTACAACGAATCAATGACTTTAGAGGAAATTTGTAATTGGAATATAGAAGTTACTTCCCTCAAGGCAGTCCGGATCAAGACTTGTTAGCGTTTGATTTGATTGCATGGAGGTATCTCGATGAAGCTGACGAATCAAAAACAAAAAGGCAAAGATCCTTCCACTTACTTAAAATTTTACTTTTCCTCATCATTGTCATTGGTGATATGCATCGGTTGATCTTTCATTTCTTGAAAAGTGAACTATCTGCAAAATGACTGCAGTTTTATAAGGTCACTGTGTTTGGAGAACATATTGTCATCAGCGAGCAAATCACTTGTAACACATCTCCTTCTCATATCAGCAACTCTCTCTTCTCTTCTGTTGGTCTCAAAAACAATCACTGCAAACCATTTGGGATAAGAAACAATGTTTTTGATTGGCCTTGGCTTGTTCTTCAGATATGTCATTTCTATTTTGAGTCATTTCAGGACCATCTCTTCTCCTTTGCCGTTTCTCTTTGAAAAGATCTAGATTTTCCTCGAAAGTGTCGGTACATACAAAACATTCTTCTTTTCTTCTTCCTTCAACCTTGTCCTCAGATCAACCGACCAAACCTCTACATTTCTCTTGCTTTATTCAGCATCTCGTAAGTGTTGCAATATTCTTTTCTCTGTGGTGAGAGAAGCTCATTTCCGGATCAAAAACTGCCGGATAGTGCAAGAAGATATGAGGAGGAGTCTTATATCAGTGGAGGTAACTCAAGAAAAATATATGGTCATCATGAAAAAATATACTATTAAGCTATCTCTGGCTGAGCATATATCAATCAGAAAAGGATACATCATCCTACTATCAAGAAAAACTGAAAACAATACTGAAATAATCCTACTTATAAACTGAACTTAAAACAACTCTTTTACTTGTAACTGCAGAAGAAAGCCAAAAAGTACGATACTAACATCTTCTTCATCAACAGAAAAAAATCTAGAAAAGTACCAACATTACTTTTATATTTGCTCAACGTTGACATTGCCACATTCATAATCCGAATCTTGTTGGAATGTAAGGTCATAATTTGCGGAAAGCATGGAGGAACGAGAAGGTAAAACAAGAGTTTCTGCGATGCGGAACTACAAATGGTGTGGGAAGGTATATACAAGAGCTAAGTTATTGATTTTGCGGCTCATCCTCCAGAGAGTCATCTGCTCCTGTGGGAAAGTAAGAGGGCCAGGGATCAAAGAGAAATGAGCATTTACACACTTTTAGATAAGGTCGAGTAGAAGATTTTGATCATCTTTATCATACAACAAATTCGAATAACCTTCGGGACGGGTTCAAGAACGACGAAAGAAATAGTTTACAGAAAACGGACTAGATGTGAATACCCATTTCCTTTAGATAAGGCACTTGCAGATATTCCCTGCACTGTGACTAGAAAGAGTCGGTCCTCTGGGTGGAGTCTCTGCAACCAATTAGAGTCACACGGGTGAAAGATTTCGGCCTTCTTGTGTCGGTCGTGCTCCTGTCAACGCGGGTAAAACAGAAGTACACTCATAAGGGCAAACAGTCCAAATCCAGTTATCACATTCCAAATAGGCAAGATGAGTGACAGTTTATCTATGCCTCCTGTGAGCAATGTGCGATTCGAAGGCTACCATTGAATTAGACTCAGTAAAATATGAAACAAGTAACCATCAGCAGCAGGCAATTCATCCCAGTATAGTGCCTAGCATATGGAATCTCTACAGGCTGAAATAAGGTGAAACTCAAGGCAACATCGAACCAAGCTCGGCCTGTGTGCTTTAACGAGGACGAGAGAGGGCTCTCTCGGTCTATCTAAACAAAAGGTCTTCAAAAGTGAGATGACTCGAAAATTCGATACGATTTTGTTGTTAAACGAATGGAAGAAAGTTTGATTTAGAATTTAATGGTTTCGTTGGAAAAGCAGGAAAAACAATTTTGGGCTGGGATGAGGCCGGATGCACAAGAATTCAATTGGGGCAAGGTAGGCATTAGTCTTGAGGAGTGCTTTTATTATGTGTGGATGGATCAAGGCAGCAAAGAGCGGGAAGAGACGAGAGGGAGAACCAAAGGATCCCTCTCCAAGCTGGCGAAAACATAAAAACTAAACAAATTCAAAGACGGAAACCTTTGGAATCGATGATTTTACCTCATTTACTCTAATTCATTTAGTTTCAGAATCAAAAGAAAAGTGGGAATACATTGAAATTAAAGAAATTGCAATAAGGAGAACACCATTAAAGGCGAAAGCCACAAAGAATCCAACGAGTCTTTATGGCTCCTACGATCTTTCCTTCGCTTAAAATACGAGAAAATATATATGATAGTGTGCCAAACTTTTCCCAAAAAAGAGTCCAACCTG
This sequence comes from Pinus albicaulis, assembly GCA_034641835.2. Taxonomy (NCBI): domain Eukaryota; kingdom Viridiplantae; phylum Streptophyta; class Pinopsida; order Pinales; family Pinaceae; genus Pinus; species Pinus albicaulis. The sequence goes on along the minus strand of JAXQQM020083898.1, from coordinate 31,226 downwards.
TCAGCTTTGCAATGATTGAGAAAATACATCATATAGACCATCTATTTCTTTTATCTGGGGGTGAATTTCTCTCCCAAGGCACAGTTCAACCTAGTGGCGTTGAAGCAAGGGAGCTAAGTACGGCAGCGAACAACGTATAAAGGAAGAAGCTGATTCATTTACTTTGATTTTCACTTTTTGTGAGTGAATCTTCTTTAGAATAGGTAAAAGTGAGTAGTTACATTACAACCACAAAATTACATCGGGATAACTCAAAATTCATCCATAATCAAGAAACGGTCTATTGAGCGAAATTCTGAAAGTGGAAGATGAAAAAATTATTAAAAATCTCTGTCACTTTTCTTTTCTGGACTTCACTTGGTTTTCTCTTTTTGATGAAATCAAGCTCATGATAGCTTGTTTGAAATCTTAGAACCTGTGCTATCTAACCCAGAGTGGAATTCTTTCATTTGGAGCTCATTTTCCCCTCCAAAAAACTTTATTCTTCACAAGTACTTCTGTTTGATTGCAAAGGTGGCTGAGAAAGTGATTGTCACTTGTTTTTTGGCCTTGGTCATCAGAACATTAAAATATTTAACGACCATTTAAACGTATATGTAAAATGCTACTTGAAAAATCCAAAAATACAATTTTTCCTCGAAGGTGTCCCAATCATAAGCGGGCGTCGGGGCAAACACGGTAGGCGGAAAAACCTATTTTTGAACCAGAGTGCCAAAACTAACCAAAATCTTCATTGTGAAGTTAAAACTAGAGGTCCAAAAAATCACCCTCATGCTCGGCCCGAGAAGCCTCGGCCAAGATTCCTAGCGGATCGAGGCATTTTTCGCCGTTTCGGTGCTTTGCTCAACCTTGCCTTTAGGATCTTGTTCAAGCACTGCCCGGCAGCGTTCGGACGACAATGATTTTCATCAGCGATGGAGCATGTCTTTGTCTCTGTTGACGCTTCGCCAACAACACTCCCGAATGAATGTTAACATGCGTGAGGCGAGGGTCTCTGCGTCGGCCCGGTGTCATGTCACGGTCTCTTAGGGCCAATGCACGGTCTTCCGGAGTTGTCACGCTCTATGAGCCTGTGTTCGATGACGAAGGCGAGACCCCTTCCACACCATGTGGAGATAGTACTCTGCTAAACGTCGGTAACAGACCCCTTCCACCCGGTACAGAATAGTACTCGTGCGTGATCTTTAAACAAAATACCAGCGCCTCTACGTATGTAACGACCACTTTATGAGATCTCCTTGACACATTTGTAGCTGCTGCCGGTTGATGAATCAACATCTGCTCTCCTTTGCTCATAAGGTGAATGCGTACGACATGGTCTTCCCGAAATGTGTTTGTCAGCTTGTTATGCTTGGTTGGTTGGGAAATGAGCAAATTGGTGTATTTGTTCAATGCCCAAACGTGTCACACATATGTATATCAGATATATCATTGTGGAAAAGGACTATCAAGTGATTTGAACATGAAGACGGCCAACTGCTTGACCCATGAGGATTTGACAAGTAATTTAGATGAGTGTAGTGTAGTGTAGGACAATAAATATGACATTGACAATTAGGCTTTATCAATGGAGGATGTGGGATAGTGAATATGGAAATTTGTGTTATAAGGAAAATGATAAACGGTGGAGACAGTGATATGGTAATCCACTTGATGACGGCGGTGATGGAATGGGAGAGAGAGCGTGAGGCTATGGTAAATAATAAGCGGTGGCTGTGACAGTGGAAGATGGCATGAGTGTATATGTCAATAACAAAGGTGAAACCCAGCAATATCACCAACATTTTAAACCCTATGGAGCGAATTTGGCAATGAATATAAGGTTTAACGTTTCACATATCAAACACTTGTTCTTTCCATGTTTGGCTCCTGCTTGTATCCATGAATCAATAAACAAGCTTGAATAACTTACTTGAAGATAAAGAAGGCAATTTGATGCGAATTTGGGTGAGGAATGTTGTTTGCTGGCCTTCCTTGGGGCTCTATGCGCCACGCGCTCTGTGTCATTACAACATGCAAAAAATACCATGGCGAGTGATGCCGAGTCTTGTGGCGGCGCTCCCTATCGCGCCGCCTTTGTGAACTCACTTCCCACTGACTTCAAGAAACAAGTTTTTTGCCCTTCAACACTTCAGTTAATCTTGCTGAATATGAATATAACTTGTTTCCAATGGTTTATATAGCTTTGAAAGTATCACTAAGGTTAATTTTGGTGGTTGGGTGAATTTCTAGCTTGATGGCTCAATGCGCGGCGCGCTGTTATTTGGAGGCTTTTGGAGGCCTTCCCGTGTCAAATTAGACACAATAACTCATTCTGGAAATATCTGGAGTGTTCCCCAAACAAATTGTATTTTGGGTTCATTTTACCCTGTAAAAAATCAAATCTCCCAACACTACTTCTGGCAGTTGCATCAATTCTCTGAGAACACTTTGATGTGTACGACATTTCTCCCAAAACATTTTTCTTGTAAAAATTGAAGGAGGTTTTCGTCCCTTGGTATGTTGTGTACAAAAACCTCTCTCAAGTTTCCAAAATTCATCTTTTATTTCTCTGAAATAGCATTTAAGTGACTTGTATCTGAAGAATCAATGAACTAAACAGTTGTGATAGGCAATGAAGGGGATAAGGGCTTCACTTCTAGGGAAATTTTAAGAATTAGGAAGGGATGGGAAATAAGTGAATCTTATAGAGATTGAGTGAGGGAAGGGTCCAAGGGAAAACACGAGCCTAGCCTGAAGATTATACCTGATTGTGGCAAGAAACTAAGTTTGTGCAAAAATAGAGGTTGAAGTCTAAGTGATAGGAGAAGTGTTTAATAAGGTACATTAATGATAGGGGAAAGGTGTATGAACATCAGGATACAAGTTTTCTATTTGGTTGTTCATCTGAAAAAAGCTATAAAACCTAAGAAGAAATAGACCTTACTGGCACAAACAAACTTGTGACAGGTGTAAAATGACTCTTTGGAACACGGAAATGATGATGAAAACCACTCTGAATGATGGTACACTCGGCTGAATATGTTAAACATGATTGTTCTGCTTTGGACAACTTTGAAAAGAGTGAAAACATATAGACACCAATATGGTGACAGAATTTTTGTGACTCATTGAAATGACAAAATTGACATGAAATCTGAGCCATCTTTTGTGAGAATAACCGTGCTAGAGGGAAGGCTGCAAAGGCCTGACTTCAACAAATCTGAAAAATGAAGAAATCAAAAACAGTAGGGTGATTGACAGTTTGATGACGAAAGTTTGGAGTAGCATCTAGGTACTCTGATGTTAAGTCAGAAGAAAGATGGAGGTTGAAGAATATTGCATTGATTCGAGAGCAATCAACAAATAAAAATCAGTAAATTCCTTTACTATATAAATGAAGGTTAATGGGCCCATTTGAAATTAGATAAAGATATTTTCAAAATTAGACTTGAAAAAGTGGGTATCATCATATTAGGATAAAGAAGGTGATAAATGGAAAACAACCTTTAAACAATGAGATTATGAATGGATTAATCCTTTTTAGGTGTCAGATGCACTATAGCACCTTTATGAGGCTCATGAATGAAGTATTAAAAAATTTATTATTAAATTTGCAATAGTATATCTCGTATAGATATATTAATTTACAACAAAGCAAGGAAGGCTTCACAGACTATAGTAATTGTGTCTTAGGGAAGTTACATCAAGAGAAATTGCCCAAAAAAATAAATTTAAAGAAATGTTCATTCATGAAAGAAAATTGGTATATCTAGGTTTTATTCTTTCTCTTTGAAGGGTTAAAAATGGATCCAAAGAAAGTAGAAAGCTAGTGTGGAGTAGCCTTCACCAAAATGTTTTTTGGTAAGAAGTTTCCATGGACTTCTAGCTAGTTTTTATAGAAAATTCATAAAAGATTTTAGCTTAGTTAAGCCACTATCATTGAAACCATAAAGAGGACAAATGGCAATTCAAATGGACTACCGAAGGCTGAAAGGGTACTAGTTTTTGAAACGGAAGATAATTGAGAAACCTGTCTTAGTTTTGATTTTAACAAACCATTTCAAGTGAAGTGTGATGCCGATGCATTGTGCAGGAATGTAAGTCAGAAGATGGACTATGGCATATTTAAGTGAGAAGTTGAATGAGGCAAAGAAGAAAATTACTCTTCTTGCTGATAAAAATTTTATCCCAATAATGCAGTCATTGAAGAAGTGGTGAAGTTTATTAATATTCAATATAAAGATTAATGCTATATTCGGATAATGAAAATATTTAATTCTGATATATTATAAAGCGGCTAGAATTGAATAAAAAAAACATGAAAAATGGAGTGAATATCTTCAAAAGTTTAACCTGCTGTTTTGAAAACACACATAAGTGGTCGAAATATTCAAATTGTACATTATGGCAGGAAAAAACATTTCTTGTTCAAGAGAATCGAATTGAAGTGACTGGGATTTTGATTTTCTTAAAACTCTGTGAGATTGGATTTAAAGAAGCATTTGGAAACGTGCATGTTACTGTTTTGGAAAATGAATGGAAACCGGTGGTTAGATTATTTCTTTGAAGTTTAATTGTTCGAAAGAAATCAATTGTGCATACCAAATTGTTCCATGAGAGAAAATTTAATCGAGAGAAAAACATAGTGGTGGACTTTCTTGGACATTTTGGTATTGATAAGACTTATGAGCAATTAAGTCATTTTTCTTATTATAAGCAGATAAGAATGCGGAAACAACTATATGAAAAAATTCAATTAATAATTTGAGGCAAAATGTGGGTTTGTACATTCCATGCCTATTCCGGACAGAACCTTGGGATATGGTAAGTATGATTTTAGGATTACCTAAGACACATAGAGAATGATACAATTTTGTTGTTGTTGATAGGTGCACCTAAAAATGTCACATTTTATTCATATTCTAGAAACAGTGATGCTACTCCATGTTGCCAATTTGTTTGCAAAGAGATTGTTAGATTACATGGGTTACCTAAAAGTATTGTTTACGATAGAGATACCAAGTTTTTTGGTCATTTTGGAGGACATTATGGAAGAATGCGGTACTAAATTAGTTTCAACTGAAACATCACCCTGCGGCGATGATAGAGGCAGAAATGAAAAAAAATTTAGGTAATAGAAGTCTTGCAAGAACATCTAGGTGGGATCATATTTTACCACAAGTAGAATATTTTCTGTGGATTCACCTAACGAGAAGTACGAGACGGACTCATTCCCCGCCTACAGTTTATGGGATGTAACGAAAAATGCAATTAAAGAACTTGAAAAAAAAAACAAAATCAGTGAAAAAATTTACTTAGAAAACCAAAAACAAACAAAATTTCATGAAAATAAAAACCATCATTATCAGAGGCTAAACAGAGAAATATTTAGCTGAAAGAGTTGATTTGGGGGTGGTGATTTGGTTTGGCACACTTAGAGAAAATAAATATTTAAAAGAACTGATGTCATAGAATTGAAATTCAAAAAGATAGCACCATGCAGGATGCGGGGGTACACGCAAATGCCTATGAAATTGAATTGCCTTTTGATATTGGAATATCTCCAATATTTAATATTCTTCAGATTTATACACGTATGAATATTGGTGGCAGAGAAAAAATGAGAAAATGAAGAAATATTAGACTAGATAAATACGTTCTCTCTGACAAAACCATTACGACCGAGAGAGGATCTTAGACAAAGAGAAAGTGTTTGCAGAAGACAGGGGATAGGAGTATTTTCAATACTTGATCAAGTGGAAAGATCGGCCAATTGAAGATGCTGCTTGGATGACGAAACCATCTTTGCAGAAATTAGGCGGTTACGTGGAGCTCATGGGCAGAACCCATAGATGACACTGCCTGTCCTCAGGAGTCTGATCGAGGGCATGAGGCTTAGAAGATAAAAAGACTTTCATTAATTATTCCAAAAAACCAAAAATGTTACGAAGAAGATGCCTTCTAATTTTCATTGTCATTTACAATTGTAATAGATAAACTTAAATAATATAAAAGGAGGTTGAGAAATTTTAGATTAGATTAAGCTTATTTAGCTTGATTCATGATTTAAAGGGAGAGAATATCAATCATCAATTTATTCAAATTTAAATGTCAGTCTAAATGAAAATTAAATTCTATTAAAAAAACACTAATGCAACTATCAACTGAAAGAGAATTAGAGTTTGATTATGAAAGGCTGTATTGAGAGGACTTACATATTTTAATAAGTATAGATTTGTTTATTTATATGCTAAACAAATTTCCTGGAGGCTTCACCTTCGAAATTTCATTGATATATATATGTCTTTTTTATTGAATATTAGTGTAATTTCAGATTTCATATTCAATCCTATTGTGAAAGAGGCTTATTTCATTGAAAACCATTGGTTATACACTTTGTGTGTATCCATCGAATAATTAATCCTGTGTTTAAAGGTCGGAGAAATCGAGAAGGAACAACATAAATCCTTGTAAGCCAGATTAAAAGCGATTGGGAAGAACGACGTTGAAGGAACAACAAAGAAATTGTGGTTAACATTGATTTAGCCCGAGTTGAAGGTTAGTCGTTTGGAAAACCATACACGATTTTCACACCTTTGTTAGTCGTTTAAAACACATTTTCTAGACATCGATGAATTAGACTTGACACGCCGTCACGAAGTGCAAAAACAGGCGTATTTAGGTATTGCCTTTGCAAGATAAGAGTACGAGTGGTCGGATGAATGTGATATACATGCAGTCTGCGGGTGGGAGAATCTGTGGTGGTTACCTCATGGAAGTAATGGTGGTTTAATCCCAAGGGTATGAATTTTGTTAATCTGACCAAGATGATGGAGCTTAGTGAAATGAAGTCGCCTTTAATGGAGCCGCAGAGCATTTTGGCAAACATGATCTGTTTGGGCTTCTGTCTATTTTTAGACATATGGAGCATGGTCAGGGGTTGCGATATGTTGTTCTTGGAGTATTGGTCATGTTGGTAAAAATAGATGGACCTCTGTTACACAGACCTTTAGTTGAAGTCTCTTTTAGGCACTGTCTCTAAAAATGAGGAGTCGAATATTATTTTATATATATTGGACTCAACTTCAGTTACTCTTGAGCCTTGGGTCCAGACTCTGATGGCTCATGCCCCATGTCTCAGCCAGAGAATTAGCTGTTCTGGAGGTTTGGTGACTCAGCATGGTTGACACCCAGTTGGGCTTCGGTCATGGAGAGGGCTGGTGAAGTTTAGATACAGACAGTTGGTGGGTTGTGTTCGGTTTAACTTGGTTAGGCCAGTTGGAATAGTTCTTCAGCTAATCAACTAGTAATGAGTGGGTAGTTAAATAATATTACGATTTCATAATTATCAGTTTCAACTCAGAACTACATCGTTCTACGGTGCATGGACGATTCGGTGGGGGTGGTGAGGTAGATGAAAGGGTTGAGATAGCTGTCGGTGCTGACATCAGTTGACAGAGATTTTCCCCATGGAAGGAATTTCCCACAGCAGTAGATTGTTGTCCAATGAGGAGATTTAATTTGGATCTCTCATTAGACCGGCCTTGATTGCGCAATGAGCAGTGGTGTTGGATGAGTTTTTGAACTGAGTGACACCAACATAGAAACCAAGCTGAACATGTGGCACCCTTTGGTGATGCGAGGCTTAGCAGGAGGTGTTGTGCGAGATTGTTGTCAGTATCTATGTCTGCAATAGTGGGGATTTCTTCTGCTTTCTATACCTGTCTAAGTATTATAATCTTTTGATGATTTAAATAGCCTAAAACAGCATATTTCACCTCTTGCAGTGATGGTGGAAAGAGATTATGTATGTTCCTGTGATTAGTTATTATGTGATGGGATAATCTGGTGGATAAATATCAACAATAATTTCCCATATTCTCGGAGCTATTGAAATAAATTGAAATCATCTGGCTAAATTCTAACCATGAGTGGCTGATGCAAACCGACTAACCTACGGATCCATCACCCTCTTCAACATAAATATATTCATGCCCTTGGTCGATCTGTGCTAAGTAATTTGTTCTCTCGTCAAGAGCGTTGAAACTTTAGTTGGAATTCGGGTACAATGAGTTTGTTTTCTTGTGCGGAGTTGAAAATGTCTTTCAACGGTTTGACTCGAAGAATAACATGTATACTTGAAGGTAGTTCGGTCCATGTTTATGGGAGGATGTGGAAGCTGAGTATTAGAAGATAATGAATTTGAAGGAGTTCGTAGATACGGATGTCAAAAGCCCTTTGATCTGTCTTTCGTCGAAGCTTGGCAAAGAAGATGGCAAATGTCGGGAAGATTGCAGTTGGAGGCGTCGAGATCATATTGTCTAGCACACGCAGAAGAAAACTTCTCCCATATTTAATGTGGAAAGCATTCGCATGAGATCTATTCGGTAGAAGACGACAAGGAAGAGTACAGCTCAAGGATAACTTCCAAAACATCAAGATGGAGAAAGGCGACGATGTCGCCAAATACCTCACGAAGTTCACTCGATGCGAAGATGGTACAGGAGAGTGTGAGATGACACATGAAAAGGACATGATATACACAAACACTCTTGCATTCAAAAACACGCTATCAAAATCATTGTCAACTGTCCATTGGAAAGTTCCAGGATAGGAGAGCGCCTTTGTAGGCAGATCTGGGAGGAGATGAGAGGACTACCCAGAGATGGATCTTCATCGAAAGGTACAGTGAAAAGAAAAATTAACACAACACAAAACAAAAGGAAAAAACGGCACTATTCTGAGTTGCCTAAATAAAAACAAATCCTCAAGAACAAAATGCTATTCAATGCCCGAACGGACACATTATACCACAAATTGTCAACGAGAAGAAAAACAAGCAAGCGGGAAGATGCAGATGGAGAGGCTGGCCTCGCGGTTGAAACTTGACTTTTCAGCGATCGCATGCTTGGTTTTGAATGTGGCGGGATCCAGTTTTGGTTCTTGAATGATGGATAGTCACTACTGCTGGCAGTGAATCATTTTCGGATACGGAGGAAAAAAAGATCTTGGAGTGCACATCGAGGATGAGCGTGATGGCTATAATCGAATCAGGTGGGCGGCCTGGTTACCATTTCCTTTGAGGAGGGAATTAAGTAGGCCTTTCCATATTGAAGAGTTTTGTAACAGGATTGATGAAGAACTTGATCTCCAACGCGATGTTGGAAGACAGGGGTGTTGGTCTTATGAAGGAAGAAGCAGCTTCTGCGCGGTAGAATGCGGAGAGACTCGGAAGATGAGGTTGGAGGTAGAACCTTTATCGATTTATGACCGATTGTTGCTGCAGTATAGCATACTAGCGGGAGAAGTGGTGGCGGATGATGAAAGTGACCGCAGGAGGATTGACCTGCTCTGTGGGCTTTAGAGTCTACTGTGATTTCTCTTAGGGTTCTAAGGGCTGCTGCAGTGATCAGGTACAAGGGGTGTACTTTGGAAAATATGCTTAAGCTTTTCAGAAGGATAGTCGCGCCACGGCAAGTCCTTCGAAGATCCTGGGAACGTGTGTGGTCCTTTCTCGGTAGCTTCGACGTGGCTCTCGTCCTATTGATCTTTGTTGATGATTTCTCTCGAAAGTCAGCAGGATCTATACCATGCGAGAAGAAGAGCGAGATACCTCGTCACAACTACGGTTCCAACCATGGTCGAAGAAATTGGGAAAAGTTGAAGCTCTTAGGAGGGGAGCGAGAATGGTGGAGTGAATTCATCTCGAGGTGATTCAAGAGACTTTGCGGCGCGAAGGGATTCGAGAGAAGAGCTCATCGCACCCCACCAAGCACGGCCAGCAGGTGGGGCGGCGAGGAAAGAACATAACGATCGTGGGCTCTTGCCACCCAGGCGATGTTGCAGTGAGCTACCCTTAACATGGGCTGAGGCATGCAATGTAAGTGTATGTGCAAAGCGTTGTCTCTGGGTTCCAGCAATTCTTGCCGGAGGAGGCTTATTCGTGAGGCTGACATTTCTCATTTGAGAATTTTTTGATTCTTAAATACACATGCATGCTTATTTGAAGGATCTAGAAAGAAGGCTTGGATCCGGCCAGGAAGGGTTGAATATTTGCGTGAATTCTGTGATACCTCACACTGTCCGTGTATGTGTAAACAGTCCATAAGGCTGTGTGTGAATATCAGGGGCCCCGGAGAGAAATGTACGGTGTTAACGAGAGGGCCACCGCATGCAGATGAGAGGGCACATTGGTTCCCTGGAAGACTGTGGGTGCGGGTCAGCCACGAGGAAGTTTGAGGTGGAAGAAACACCTGTCGACAGCTGCATCCGAGCACCAGCACCTCAGCTGAAGCAGCTGCTTCAAGGCGAGGACCTGGATACTAACCTGCGCGCAAACAGAGCGATCCTTTGGATCGATACCTTTGGATGTCGGCTCTTGCAGGTCGATGACAGCCGTGTGAGCCATCACTCTTTTAGCTGCAGAAGAACTACTGGATAAATGCCATGATCGAAGAATATAAATTCGATAAATAGAAGCAATGTGGAAGTTGTCTGACAGAGAAAATAATTTCTAGTGGGGATTAACGCACAATGGATCTCAAGCTAAACAGCCTTTGTGGGGAGTGTGGAGAAGTACAGGCGAGGTGTGGCCGTGACTACTATCCTGAGATGGGGGATGGAGTTATGAGGATACCTTCTTGTTGTTGCAGGTAAATCTTCATGGGCGATCTTCCTTTCTCTCGCCCTTGAATGGGATGGCACATCCATCGGATGGATGTGAAAGCTGGCTCCTCCATGGAGTCAGTGGAAAGTGCTTGTTCTTTGAAGGTTGGATCTTGGCGTGGTGTGCATGTGTGCGACTCCAAAGGCACGTACGGAGGGCTGGCTGTGAAAAGCACCTGGGTGTAACCCCATTGCCTGGGTCAGCAGATTATTTCACAGGGCTTGATTTTTAAAGTAGAAAGCAGATCCTAACTGTGCAGTTGTGGTGGAGGGGAAGCTTGATCAGCTATCTGTCCATGTGAATAGTCTGCAGTTTTGACAGAATGAGCTGGTGGGCCCTTTCATCAGGAAGGACACTTGCTAGAGGGGTCAGACAGGCTTTGAGCCTCCTTCATGCTTTCTGGGATTGAATCTGTTAATAATGTGATCAGTGTTGTTGTTTCTGAGCAAACATGGGGGTCTGAGAAGTTCAGCATGCCTTGGGCATGAAAACCTGTTTGACACTATATTTAGAGGTTGGGGAAAGGAAGAATGCCCTTTGTTGGGGCCAGTGGACCTGGCACATGTCAGGCAATTTGGTGAATGCTCTCCATGCGGTCAGCCACCATTTAAAATAGTCTGCTTCTACTATCTTGTTAACTAGCTTCATGAAGCTATGAGTTAAACTACTAGCTCTCATGGGCAGTGGCTGTGTGGGTATCCCGTGCTTTGCATAAGGATATTAATCACATGATAGACAGGAGGATAGTGACTTTATAGCTTCACAGATAAGTTGGTAGAAATGGGTGGAAAGAGCTTTGTCAGGAGAATATTTTCTTAAATGGATAAACCCAATGATTTCACAGCAATCTGACAAACAATCAGGCATATAAATTGACAGGCGAAGTACATGGCGATAGCTTGGCTGTGAGGCTATTTGGATGAGGAAGAAGATGTGTGGATGTTGAAGGTGCCACTTGGAATCTTGTAGTTGTGTGATAACCGAGCTACATCCATCTAGTTCATCCTAGTATTCATGATATATCCAAACACACACTCCAGCATATTCATCTCTCAGCCCATGTCCAGCAGGAGGATCTCGATGCCTGCATATACACGGAAGGATCGAGGATGCGACGCATCTTGAAAGGCTTGCTCACCGAGGCAAGTTCGAAAATTCGTAAGGCGAGAATGAGGTTGAGATAATCCATGTCTTCTAGGAAGGTGTTAATGCAGCAATGAATGGTGGGCTTAGTGAAATGATACATATAAAGAAAATTGTTATTAAGTATTTTGTGCCAAAGTCTATTTTGGTGACTATATGTATTTTTGTTCATATGGGCATAGTCCGGGGAGTTTGTAGTATGTTATTCTTAGATGTGGTCATGTTGGTAAAAATGAATGGACCTACATTTTTAGACATTTGGAGTGGAAGTCTGTTTTAGTGCTATCTCAAATAGGAAGTCAATGTTATTTATAATAATATTTGGACTAAGACAAGTTACTATCCAGAGCATGAGTTCGGAAGCTGAAGTGACTCATGCACATCTGAAAAATTATGCTGCATTCCTAAGGTTTGGTGGCTCATGTGATTGACTTGATTTAAGACTTCGGTGGCAAAAAGTTTTGGTGGAGTTGATGGGGCAGTTGGGTGGAGTTGTGTTCGGTTTAACTTGGATTAGGCACAGTTTGAGATCAGTTCATAGCTAATCAACTAATGACAGTGATGGAATTAAATATTATTTAATTCACTAATTATTAACTGTGATTCAACTCAAGAACTCCCATCAATTCTCAGGTGCCATGGAAAGTTCGATGGAGACAGTGAAGAGGTAGTCAAAGGTTGAGATAGCTATGGTGTGTGACAACTAATTGTGCATGAGATTTGCATCACATGGAGAATTTCTGATGATTGCCTCCAAGCCAAGAGGTGCCAGACAACATCTATATTGAATGACATGATTGCACAATAAATGATGGCATTCAATGGATGAATTTTGAGCTTGATGAAACACAATTTCAAAACACTGTGGTTAATGTGTAACTTTGGGAGCAATCTTTGGTGCTTGTGAAGATATTGTCATGAGAATTATTACATGTTCTCTCCATTATAATATTAAAATAATGCAGGGGTTTTCAGCTATAAGCTTTCCCCCATACATATTGTGTAATGTATGTGATGTTTAAGTAATTGTTTAATTCATATCTATCACTTATTTTATTTCATACAATAATGGTAGTCAGAGTGGAAGAATTATGTCATTGCATGTAATTAAGATGATATGTGATGGGATAATCATTGAATAATCTTCTCTCTTATATGTTTATTAATTTCTCATCAGACTGAGTTTTGATGAAACAACATTTAATAAAGTTGGAGAATCAGGATGTACATATAAATTGTGATTTTTAATTTGATTAATGCTTTATTTATAATGTTGATGATATATGACAGAAGATTTATTAAAAATCTGGTAGGTCAAGACTTCATTTCAGAAAGACATAAAATATTTATTTTTATGAATTAGTAATTATTCTATCCCTAAAGTGTGAACATTTGTTGAAAATTGGATTTATCATGAAGTTAGAAGGATTTTTAAAGGTGCTTTATTATAATATTTTTTAGGAGTATTCTAAACATTCATTAAAATGAGTTTAAAGGTTCCAATGAATGGTTGTAACATTGTTTACAAAGGTTAATCATTGTTTAGAGTGAATAGGGGACTTATGCTACCGAATGTTATAAAGTTGGGTCTTATAACATTTACAAAGGGAAAAGGGGATTTCTTCCAAATGTGCATTTTTTAAATGTTTTACCAAACAGATTCCATAACTTTTGATGAATGAGAGTGGAAAGGGAGATCTGGAATAGATTCCTCCAGAGTTAGAAAGCATTGTACAAAAGTTTGAACAACTCTCCTTAAGGCCTGCACCCACACTGCCATCATCCACTCAATGGTAGGTACAGATCTTTTTGATACAGATAATATTCCTTCTGCATCTTCCACATCAGGTAGTTTTGGCCATTAAATTTCTCTACCATAAACCTATAATTTTTTTCCATTTGTCCCACTCGAACCAAGAACCCTTCTTTCCTGGGAGTTTATCAGCCAAATAGACCTTTGGCTCTGACACCCATTATTAGAAAATTATATATTACAAAGCAATAGAACATATAAAATATGTGGGAACACAAATAGAGAAAACATATAAAATAAGAGAGACACAGATATATGTGGTTGACCCAACTTGGGCCACGTCCACAGGAACATCCAATCCTTCCTTTCTGTTATCGAACAAAATGAAGAGACACAACCTAAATCAGATCTATTATAATATCCTCTACTCTCTCACACAGTCCCCCTTTCTATCTCTTGCTCAAAATATACACACAATAAACGGCTGCAATACAATTCCCTCATACAACAGAGGGGTTTTCCTTCTAGGGAAAAAAACCCTAAATTAAGCATAAATTCTACCGTAAGATCATCTGCCTAATGAACGGCCCAGATTGACTATGAAATTACAATGTTTTACAAGGAAATTTTACATTTGTTTTTAGCTTTGGGGTTGCTGTCCCCCTGTTGTAGCTCCTACAACACCCTCCAGAAATTACATAAAATCATAACACACACTTCAAAATTTGGAGCCCCCCTTAAAAACTAAAGAAGGAAAAAATCTAAGTAAAGTTCTAAAGGCAAGTCGCTAAGTCGCATACACATTATTTGCGACCCATGCGACCTATGCGACTCTGCGACCTTAAGGTCGCACAGATCGCCAGGTCGCAAGAGTCAGCATTTTATCAACTTGCGACCTTGCGACCTAGCGACCTTGAGGTCGCAAGGTCGCAAAATGAAGTTTTAGAGAAATTAGCGACTCAGCGACCTTTGCGACCTAGCGACCTGAAGGTCGCAAGGTCGGAAGGTCGCAAACTTAAAACTTGCGACCTCATTTAATGTCCGCACGTGCGACCTTTTTATATAAGGTCGGGTCGCTAGGTCGCATTTGTGACTCTCAGCGAAAACCGCGAAATTTCTCTGACAGGTCGACTGGCGCGTTTTCTTCCGGGTAAGTTGCCTTTTCTTCCTTATGTTTCCCTCTTAAGCATTTCTTGCCATTATTGAGCCTCCCCACGGTCTTATTTATTTACCGGCAAGGATGTGGGTTTTTCTTTAAGATTTTCATCGTCGTGTTGTTTCCCCCAAGCCCCAAGGTCACCCGCCTCTTGCCTAAATCCTCATGGCTGTGTCTTATGGTAAATTCTGGACCTTTCAGACCGCGGATTTTTCCCATTAGTAAACACTTAGCCGCAAGGTCGCGCGCGCGCAAAACGCAAATGCGACCTGCGACCTAGCGACCAGGTCGCAAGGTCGCAAGGTCGCAAAAGTCCCACTCAGCGACTTTGCGACCCTGCGACCTAGTCGCAAGGTCGCGAGGTCGCGGGTGAGTCCTTTTGCAGAGCAGCGACCCAGCGACTCCCAGAGAACAGTAAATTATCTTTGCATGTTCAAACTCTATTTAGCCATTATCATCATGTCTTTCTTATCCTGTGATTCTGTTCTAAATGCAGCAGGTGAATTCAGAGCAGACACAGTACCGGTCCCCTCCGACTCTAGCAATATGGCACCCCGGGTATCCCGAAGGAGAAGCAGGCAGGTGGTGGAGGAAGAATTAGACGCAGACATACAAATATCTCCACCGCCAATATACAGAGACACCCTTTGCACCTTCGCAAAGGAGGATAGCCTTAGGTGGTATGAAGTATACCGTGAGTTCGCCATGCTAGAAGAAGATTTCCCAGAAGATCTCCCGGACCGTGAAATATACCTGAAAGTAAAAAGGTCCAGATTACACCTAGTCGGGTCGCATCCTGCCATCTTTCCATGCCCAGAGATGTTGGACTGGATCATACAGAAGACTGATCCGAAAAGCTTCACAATCCGATATAGTGCAGGGAAAGCTTTCGCAACATTGGAAAGTTCAAGAGCACAGGTCTACTACTCGCTACCCAAAGCAGAGGTGAATTTCACCCCAATATGGTTTGCTGCAAATGAAGTGCCGATGGTTGACACGATCAGAAGATGGTGGGCAGAACCAGACAAATTTAAGATCAAGAAGGACCAGGAGTACCCGGTGGCCAGTCTGAGGAAAGTCTATAAGCTAGTGGCCGCCATGCTGTGCAGGATATACGGGCGTTCGAACGCCACCACCTTCAATGGAACATGGGCAACCATCATAGAACACGTAACAGTCCACGGCACTCGATTCAATTGGGCGGGAATATTAATGGGCTCCATGCACACAAACTTGGCTTCAGCTTTAGCCCCAGATGAGGGAGCGCCATCAAAATTCTACATGGCTTCGTATCTATTAGATGCTGTCTGTGCCCAGATGCATGTTGAGGGATGGCCACATAATTGGGACCCCGAACAGACCCCAGACAGCCTGCCCCAGGACAGTGTTAGGATAAGTCTAAATCCCGGACATCGAACAAATCTCTCACATATTCATTCCCGCCTCTACGGGAAACTGTTCGAGTCGGGACACCCACCGCATGTGCGCGAGCAATGGAAACAACGGGTCGGGTGGCACAACGCTGGTTCCATTCGCCAGATTCACAATCATCAAGGTATTTGGCTCGTTTAAGCTTACGCTCTACCTAAGTTTGTTACGACAAGGTGCTCATACGGGGTGTGTTTCCAAATGACCTTGGGCTTCTCTAACGTCCTTACCAAAGGGAAGAAGACACCTTGCTTTGCTCTACCTCCCACCATTGGTGCTATCCCCGGTCAAATATTCCGGAAAGTAGCGCGTGAAGAAGGGAGAAAAGCTATCACTTCAGAAATCTGGACTCCCGAACTTACGATCCAGTCAGGATAGTTTTTGAACATTGTAAAAGGGCCAATTTCAGATGGAGTTATCAACACGTCGAGCGCCCGGATGAGGATGAGAGAAGAAATTGGTATAACGCAAACCGGCATCTCGCACCAGGAATCGACCCTGACCAAGAAGGAGAAGAGCATCAGAACATTGGAGGTTCTTCCTCCTCCAAAGATAAAAGAACACAGACCGGTATGGGACCTGACACTGCAGATCAGCAAAGGGAAACAGAAGCCCATGCCCAATTTGAAGAGGAGAAGAAGAAAAAGGAAGAGGAAGAGAAACGCAAGAAAGAGTCCAAAACGGAACGAAAAAAGAAAAAGGAAGAGGAGAAAGAAAGACAGGAAAAGGAGGCACAGGCGGCAGCAGAAAAGGCACTGAAAGAGGAACTCGATAAGGTCGAGCGTCAGAAAAAGGCAGAACAGGCCGCCGCGGCAGAGAGGAAGAGGAAACAGGAAAAGGAAGCAGAGGCAGAGGCCGAACGCCGAAAGAAAGAAGAATATGACAAAGCGGAGGCGGAACGCCGGCAAAAGGAGAAAGAAAAAGGTCAAACACAGGATGTAGAGGACGAGCTCATAGATGACATTGATCTATCTCCCCTGAATATTCCCGCAGGTGGCGCGGGAAGTGCCCTCAGTGTTGATGACTTTCTGGGGGAGCAAGAAGAAGAAGTCTTCGACTTGAACAGATTAACCTTTGACCAATTCTCTTTCAAGATACGGCAAGAGAAGAGGAAATCCTTGACGTCAGGCTACCCTGCCATCTCCACAGTCTCCACCGGAAAGGACATTGTCCCAGACACAAGGACAAATCCGGTTATGATAGCGTCAACAGGCACCGCTTTTGCCGCAGCCACAGAAGAAAATGTCACAAGGATGAGCAGAGAAATTATTTCCTTACAGAACCGGCTAAAAGCGGCAGAGCAGGAAAAATCAAGGCTAGAAAATGAGATGCTCCAGCTCCAGGGTAGGCCCGCTCAAGTGAATGAAGTCCCACTGGCAGTCAGGAAGGAATGTGATGTGTTGGAGATGACAATGAGGCAAGTATACCAGGAAATGTTCACCCTGAAACAAACAGTGGCCCCATTGGCAGAGGCACGGGAAGAAACCAAGCAGAAACACGAACAACTCAAGGAAGCCTCGACAGCCTTGGACAAAATGATGAATTGGACAACCCAGTATCAGCAAGCTCCCGAACACGTGCCTCGGAAGGATTGGAGTCATACGCAAGAAACCAAAGTACAGATTCGGATGAGTATGCAATCCAAAGACAAGCTGTCCAAAGATCTGGACAAAGTAGTGTCCGCGTATAACCACCTAATCAGTGGTATCGACTCCATGAACGCTCTTCATCACATTCCATCATTAGGGGCACTAAATGAAACTAAAGGCTGGGAGCAGGTAGAGCAAGAAATTCAGTCTTTTCTGCAGCCCGTAAGACAAGCTGCTGCCGCACCGGAATTCGAGGTATCACAAGAGAATCTGAACCGGTTGCTTGTCACTCCAGTGCAAATCTACACCAAGCTTGCTTCTCTCTCAATGCTGATCTCCCAGAAGAAGGAGACTCTGGTGCCGAATGCTCTAGAATGTATGCATCGGATAAAAGAGGAAAACCCTCTTGTCGCTCCTATAACGGCAGATTACCAGGCTTGGAAAGACTTCATCAAAGGCAAGAAAGCCGACGCTCCAGAAGCTTCAAGTGCGCGACCACCTTCATAGTTCCAAACACTGGGTCGCAGGTCGCATCTGCGACCAAGTCGCAGGTAGCATTTGCGACCAGGTCGCAAGTCGCATTCGCGACCAGGTCGCAGGTCGCAATTTTTTCAAACAGGAAGTTGAACCGTCGGGAAGTTGAACCGTCGGAAGGCCATAAGTGCGGCTGTTGAATCTATAAATACCCCTGTGGGGAGCATTGTAAAGGGCTGGCTCTTTTGGGACTGAAAGGCATTATTGCATTGTATCTGAAGAAGCATACTCTTGATATATGAAATACAATACATGTTAAAACCCCTTTGATTGGATGATGTGTTTAGCCGTGACAACATTGTGTGTATTCTGCGTGCATTTTCAGAATATCTTTTGATTAATGAATCTGTGTTATTAATAATGTCATTCATGCACCATAGTTATCTGTGATTGTGTTGATGATGCTCAAGTTTATTATTTACTTCATGATGAATGTTAATGAACTGTTTTATTAGCATCTCGTTATATCCTTCGGAAAGTTAAGGGATATTCTTACCACAAAGGATTGTTTCTTTGGCGGTCAGATTATCTTGCATGCATACCTCATAGATGTGTTGCTAACGACATTTCCTGAGTTTATGCATTCTGTCTATTACCTTGCTATGCACAATGTCATATATCGGTTTTATTCATCAGTCATGTATTCTATATCGTGTTAATAAGTGTATGTTTACAGTTCCAATCAGGTTGCTCGAAACCGAAGAGATAGTCGTTTAAGTGGTAGCCGGACCCACACCCCGGACGGGATCCCTACTCCAAACGGTTCAAAGTCTAATTGGGACTTTCTACCGGGGAGATCCCCTACTGTTGGCCGGACATATTTTCCCGTCAACAAATTTGGCGCTAGAAGGAGGGCCATGGCATCCTCCCAGCATACAACAGACATTCCATCCCAAACTCCCCGCCGGGAGGTCATAAATAACGAAGTTGCCCTTCCCCCTTTAGAAGATATTCCAACGGTGGAAGCCCGATACTTCGAAATCACTAACGAACAGCTGAGATCCTTGCGCCCAATTGCCCGTAATCTCATCAGGGATTTACGGTATACCCCTATCATGGAATTCCTAGCCCACACTAGGACCCCTGCCGATAACATCACTCGCAATGGCGTGCTAGTCCGTACCGTACCTGAACTTGTGAATACCATGATTGAGGACCTCGCACGGGCTGTCTAGGAAAATGACCCCGTTACCCACGATAGTGAAGGTTTCCCTGATACTGAACCTTTCCCTGAACCACAACCTGACTTACATCAGTGGACCAATAACCAAGTTTATTCCCCACGAGAAGGAGAAGGGGAAAGAAGAAACGAAAGAGAAGGTAACACATCCCGAAGGAATGCAGAGGAAGTTAATAGGCCCCGAAGAAATGAAGGTGGAGTCAACAGAGGACACGGTCGTGGAGGTAGAGGAGATATCATTCGTGGCCCGAGGCACCAGGCCAACCATAATCACCACCAAAACCAAAATAGACCCCCTCCTTACAACTGGGAGCTTTTTAGGAATGTAAATAACCGGGAAAGACACCGCGATGAACACTCTCGTCATCATGAAGGAACATCGGTGTCCGGGACGGGAAGTGAGTCTGAAGCAGAAACCCGATATCATCAGCGCCCCAGGAGGGTGCAGCCTCTGGCCTGGATGGCTCAATCCCCATTGGCTCTTTTAGGTCCCCTTCATGACATGCCTAGACACCCAGAGAAACATCTTCCTAAATTCGATCCTGAAAAGGGCACATCAGCGGAAGATCATATTAGTAGTTTCTATCTGTCACTACAGATCATGAGAGTTCAATCCGATGATGTCGCATGTCGACTTTTCCCGCACACTCTTGTAAGCCAAGCAGCCACCTGGTACCGTTCCCTGCCCAGTGCTTCTATCACTTCATGGGACCAGTTCCGTTGTGTGTTCCTGCAAAAGTTTGCAGAGGATAAAACACCCTCTATGCTCCTCACAGAACTAAGCACCATTAAATGTCACAGGAAAGAGAAAGTTAAAGATTTTAACCAACGATTCGCCACCATATTGCAAAAATTTCCTCCAAACTTAGCATTGGACGATTCTATCACCATCGACTACTATACTAAAGCCCTCCCTAGGGATATTGCCGTTTTTGTCAAACGTGAGGCCCGCGCTACTCTTACAGCAAATTATGCCGCTGCCCTCGCGGTAGAAAAGGACATGTTGTCAATAGGAGTCATGGATCATGACGGGAAGGACGATCTCAAACCAACCACTAAAAAGGGTCAGTCTTCCACCCCAAATAGGGAGAGAGAAACTTTCGATTTCGAAAGTATGGCCAAAACCCTCAAACTGTTAACGAATGAGGTCTCTGACTTAAAAAGAAAAGGCGTTGAAACCTCAACTACAAATAAACCCCCGAAACCCTTTTTCAAGAAAAGCAATCCCAACACCAGCAGGCCTCCCTCAAATACCAGTGCCGCTCTCAACGTGGAGGAGATAGGGAAAGACAATTTTTGCTCTTTTCACCAAGCTGCTCATTCTGAAAAAACGTGCCCACAATGGATTGGCAGCATGACCGCAGTGGTTAACCAACTTTTGGATGATCAGACTCCAGGAAGCCCGGCAGAGGATGAAGTCTCTGATCGAGATGAGGGTTCGCTCCTTGATGGGGAATCAGGGGCCTCTGTCTTAACTTTTGATGTAATCCGCGGGGAAGGGAGTCTTGCTCCTATTGATATTAACATGGCAGGCAGTCCCAAAGCTCAGCCCACTCGAAACTACAGTCTTAGAAGCAAAGGCTCTGTTCCTGAACAATCATATGAGGACAAGAAAAGGGCTTTCCTGAGGAAAATTCTTCCTCCCGGAAATGAAGGACAAACTACACCAGAAAAGCTCATGAATAGTAATATCAAAGCGAGTCAAAAGACCAAGCTCCCGGTGGAACCCTCGAAAACCACCACCGAACCCAATCCCCACAACGACACTAGCTACAACATAGTGGAGGACATGAAAAAGACCAGGGCCAATATCTCACTCTACGAGTTGGCCCGCATCACGAACCAAAAGGAACTTATCCTAAAAGCTTTCGCCAACAAC
This sequence comes from Pinus albicaulis, assembly GCA_034641835.2. NCBI lineage: Eukaryota > Viridiplantae > Streptophyta > Pinopsida > Pinales > Pinaceae > Pinus > Pinus albicaulis. The sequence goes on along the minus strand of JAXQQM020083898.1, from coordinate 9,916 downwards.
CAAAATACGAAGAACGTCAGTAACACGTCTGCACAAACCAGTCCAGATATCCAATCTATAGTGAACGCTGTCAACACAAATTCGAGAGGATCCACCCCTCCTTTTCTCTTATCTTTTGAGATGTTTAACTTCAACGTTCACAACTGCCTCGTTGACTCTGGTGCGTCCACGAATGTCATGCCTCTCTCTGTGTGTAAGAAACTCAACATCCTCCCGAAGAAAACTAATGCAAAAATCATTCAACTGGATAGGACACAAGTACCAGCGGTCGGAGAATTGAACAATGTTATCATCCGCCTCTCATCCGACTCTAGGGTTCATCAATGTATTGATATTGTGGTTGTTGACATCCCAGAAGCCTATGGTGTACTACTTAGTAGAGACTGGTCTAGCAAATTGCAAGGATACTTCGCCACAGATTGGTCTCACTTATGGTTACCTTACAAAGGGAGAAACAACCAAATCAGAGTCGAAAGTGAACCATACATGAAACACACTGTAACTGATTTGGATGCCACAAATGAACCCATCAGCTTCGCCCAGGAGGAACTGGGTATGTGTTTTCTAGATTCCATTTTTGGATGCTACCAACCTCCCCAGTCCGCAGTAGGCCCCGAGGTCCTTTCTGAAATGACACTCGTCGCAGAGGAAGAAACTCAAATTGTATCACACCAAGCCGAGATTCCTCCGCAAGCCACTGTCCCCAAGGACCCGGAAAATGATGTATGGACATTGTATTATGACGGTTCCAAGAATCTCGATGGTTCTGGCGCTGGTTGCGTTTTGCTTGATCCGCATAAGAAAAAATTCTTAGTCTCCTGCCGACTTGAGTTCCAATGCACTAACAACACCGCTGAGTATGAAGCTTTGATCCTTGGGCTTAAAAAGGCGTTGGATTTGAAGGTAAAATGCTTGCGGGTCATTGGAGACTCCGAAATCATCACTCGACAGGTACGCAATACTATTCACTGTTTATCTCCACATTTGAAGGCGTATCAGCAAGAGGTATGGCGATTAATTTCCGCTTTTGACGCTTTTGGAATTAAATTTGTTCTAAGAATGCATAACGCAGCGGCAGACACTCTAGCTAATGCTGCCGCCAGGTTTACCCCTTTGAGGGACGGTTTTTCCATTGAAGTTATGTACAAACCCTCCGTGCCAGACAATATCACTAATCTGCGTGTTTTTGATGATGATCAACAGGTGCTGGAGTTTATGTGCAACTCAGAGATATTCAAAGATGTTGCTATAGATGAAGATGAGCACGACCAAGCTATACAAAAGGAGTACGAGCAAATCAAAGGAAATCCCATGCCTAAAGGGGTGGTATCACTGGAAAAGCTTTTCGATTTGCAAAATCGGTTCCGTGGGCCTCCAAATGCAAAAGTACAGAGCTCTATTTTAGCTCACCGACAAGTGAATCTGGGATCAGAGGATAATCCCAAATTCGTCAACCTCGGAAAATACTGCACCCCCCAGGAGGCCCATGATTTCACTCAGCTATTTCGCAAGTATCGTGACGTTTTCGCTTGGACATATGAGGAATTACGCACATACGATACTCGAATCATACAACACGTGATACCGATCAAAGAAAATGTAAAACCATTTCAACAAAAGCTTAGGAAAGTACACCCTACGATGGAGCCACTGATTCTAAAAGAACTCAAGAAACTATTGGATGCCCGCATTATCTTCAAAGTTCGCCACTCCACATGGGTGTCCAATTTGGTTCCGGTACGGAAGAAGTCAGGTGAAATTCGCCTATGTGTAGATTTCCGAAACTTGAACTGGGCCTCGAGTAAAGACAATTACCCAGTTCCCCCTATGGAGCAAATATTACAGGCAGTATCCGGGTCAGAGATGTTCTCTCTATTGGACGGATTCTCTGGTTACAATCAGGTACTGGTAGCCGAACCAGATAGGTTAAAGACTACTTTTCGGACCAAGTGGGGAACTTTCGCTTATAGGCGCATGCCTTTTGGATTAATCAAAGCAGGGGCAACATTCCAAAGAGCTATGGATATAGCATTCAGGGGCCTGATAGGCCAAAGTGTGGTAGTCTACTTGGATGATGTTACGGTATTCTCTAAGCGCCGAGGGGATCATTTGCGTCACCTCAGACAAATCTTCGAAAGATGCAGAAAATACGGTATCTCGCTCAACCCAAAGAAGAGCGTTTTTGCCGTAGCAGAGGGAAATCTGCTGGGTCACATCATAACCAAACAGGGCATTGTCGTTGATCCGGAACGTGCGAAAGCCATTGCACAGATTTCTCCCCCCAGCAGTAAGAAAGCAATGCAGTCCTTTTTGGGAAAGATAAATTTTGTACGTAAGTTCATATCAGATTTTGCCCAGATAGTGAAACCACTGCAGGGAATGATAAAGAAAAATGCTACTTTCAAATGGAATCAACCCGAAAAGGAAGCTTTCGACCAGATCAAGAAAGCTATAGCCGAAGCACCGTCCCTCCAGAGCCCAGATTTCGGCAGAGATTTTAGTCTGTACACGTTCGCTTCAGACTCATCCCTGGCAGCCGTACTCACACAAAAGGACAAGGATAATGACGAGCGTCCCATTTCATTCATGAGCACCGGTCTGCAGGGCGCTGAATTGAATTATCCTGAAATCGAGAAACAGGCTTATGCGGTATACAAAGCTGTCAAACATTTCAGACCGTACATTTTGAAAAACCATGTCACAGTTTACGTTCCCCACCCAGCGGTCCGCTCACTTTTCATGCAGCAGGAACTGGGCGAGAAACGAGGGAACTGGGTTGCGTGTATGCAAGAATACGACTTAGATTTTAAGCCGGCACGCACAGTCAAAGGACAGGGTTTATGTCAAATGGATGCAGAGGCCGCAGGTTCCCAAAAAAATGAAGAAGATAATTGGGAGCAAGAAATTGATATGTACCAAACTGACGTCATACCTCAGGAAAGGAACCCGTCTTGGTACTCGGATATCTCGGGATATTTGGCACACGGTGTATTGGACCCAAATCTAGACGCCCGGCAGAAACGCGCAATCAAACTCAAAGCCGCGTCTTACTGTTTGATCCAAGGGAAGCTTTTCAGGAAACATTCCAACGGAGTAATGTTACGCTGCCTAGAACATGATGAGGCTCAGAAAATTTTAACCGAGCTACATGACGGACCAGCAGGAGGCCATTTCGCCGGGGATACCACTGCTCATAAAATTATGCGTGCAGGTTATTATTGGCCAACCCTTTTCAGAGATGCCCACGCATATGTCCGGAAATGCATTCAATGCCAGAAATTTGCAAGCCGAGAAGCACGTCCGACCGCTCCTTTATTGTCAGTAGCAGTAGAAGAGCCTTTTCAACAATGGGGTCTGGACGTCATTGGTGAGATCTTACCCCACTCTTCTAAGCAACACAGGTACATTCTGACGGCCACTGATTATTTCACCAGGTGGGTTGAAGCGGTACCATTACGCCAAGTCAACGATTAGGAGGTAATGCAATTTGTCACTCACTCCATCATGACCAGGTTTGGCGTTCCAACCTCCTTGGTGTTTGATAATGCAACGTATTTCTCATCTTTTAAATTATATGATTTTGCATTAGAAAATGGCATCGTCCTTAAACACTCTGCAAATTACTATCCCCAAGGAAATGGTCTAGCGGAATCAACCAATAAAAATCTGATCCGCATCATCAAAAAGACCCTTCTGTCTCACCAACGAAACTGGCATAATGCTCTCCAAAACGCACTTTGGGCTGATCGCGTCACCCCCAAGTCAGCAATAGGCACCTCACCATATTTTCTCGTATACGGAAAAGAAGCTATCCTCCCTCCCAATTTGTCTCTTCCCGCTCCGCAGTTGTCTCAAGAGTGCCACGGTACCCCCTGCCCCGCCTTGCAAACCCGCATTGACACCCTGCTGAAACTAGAAGAGGAAAGCCAGAAAACCCGGGAGAAATTCGCCATACACCAGAGTCGGATCAAGAAATGGTTCGATAAAAAGTCTGCAGGAGATAAAAAATTTGAAGTAGGAGACCTTGTCCTAAAATGGGATAAAGCACACGAAGAAAAAGGAAAACATGCCAAATTTCAAGCACTATGGATAGGTCCCTTTCAGGTTAAAGAAAAGGTAGGTTCCCATACCTTCCGTTTGCAGACTCTGGAAGGAAGAGTCGAGGTCCTCCCGGTAAACGGGCATGATCTCAAACACTATTTTACTTAAACCCCTTTTTACATGTTAAAAAAAATAAAAATAAAAAATAAAAATAAAAATAAAAAATAAATAAATAAATAAATAAATAAAGGAAGAAATAAACCTTTCTCTAAACTCTTCAAAGAAAAACCTTGTCTAAGCTGCCCACAACCGGCTCACTCCTTGAAGAGGTTCTGTGCTGATGAAAGGCCCTTCCCGCAAAACACGGAGCGGTCGAAACTCGCTTGTAATGGGCACCTAAGGATGATACACGGTCTTACCAGAGCCTTCAAGCATAAGGAACCACCTAGCGGCTTAAAAGGGTGCAGGAAGAAAAGGTCTTGCATAGCAGCAACCGGATCGTGAGGGAACAGGGCTAACTCAAGGGAAGTGCAGGTCATCCGGGAAAAACCCGAGTCCTCATACGAGACCAGGAGCAACCTCTCTGCAAGCAAAATAAGTCGGGATCCCTCATCCGCCCAGGCAAAATATGCCCATCTAAATAAGTGCCACAGGCACATTCTCAAATAAGTGCAATTGCACATGAATAAAGGGTCAAGGATTGAGAAAGGCTTCCTGCGCAGAGAGGTGTTGTAACGACTCCGCCGGGGTACTGACCAGGCTCGCTGGCAGCGGAGCAACGTTCACGACTCCCTAGGCAGTGACTCCGCCGGAGCCGAGAGGTTCGCTGGCAGCGGAGCAACACCATGAGGACGAAATAATTGTACCGGACCCTGCAGTTGTCCAAGGTTTCCCCAACCCTCTCGATCCTGGAGCATGAGGAATTAAAATTCGGTTGATCTGCACCCAACAAGCCAAAAGGGGCAGGTGACTACGTAGGATGGCAAAGGAAGCAAAGTGTAAACTCTGAGGTAGAAAGAACAAGCAAGTACTAGAAACCCCTCCCTCCTCCCTCATCGACCCTTCATCAGCAGAGACTCTGAATTCATCCAGTGAATCGCCATTTGTTGTAGCTCCTACAACACCCTCCAAAAAATACATAAAATCATAACACACACTTCAAAATTTTTTGGAGCCCCCCTTAAAACTAAAAGGAAAAGAGACCAAGTAAAGTTCTAAAGGCAAGTCGCTAAGTCGCATATGCATTATTTGTGACCCAGGCGACCTATGCGACTCTGCGACCCTAAGGTCGCACAGGTCGCACAGGTCGCAAGAGTCAGAATTTGAACATTTTGCGACCTTGCGACCTAGCGACCTTGAGGTCGCAAGGTCGCAAAGTGAAGTTTTAAAGAAATTTGCGACCCAGCGACCTGTAGGTCGCAAGGTCGCAAGGTCGCAAACTTGTAACTTGCGACCGCATTAAACGTCCGCACGTGCGACCTTTTTATATAAGGTCGGGTCGCTAGGTCGCATTTGTGACTCTCAGCGAAAACCGCGGATTTGCTCTGACAGGTTGACTGGCGCGTTTTCTTCCGGGTAAGTTGCCGTTTTCCTCCCTATGTTTCCTGCATAAACTTTTCTTGCCATTTTTTTGAGCCTCCCCACGGTCCTATTTATTTACTAAGAAGGATGGGGTTTTTCTTTGGATTGCTGCTGTATTTGTGTTTCCCGCAAAACCCCAAGGTCGCCTGCCCCTTGCCTAAATCCTCATGGCTATGCCTTATGGTAAATTCTGGACCTTTCAGACCGCAAGTTTTTCCCTTTTGTAAACATTTAGCCGCAAAGTCACGCGCGCGCAAAACGCAAATGCGACCTGCGACCTGCGACCGGGTCGCAAGGTCGCATAGGTCGCGGAGTCGCAAAAGTCCCACTCTGCGACCCTGCGACCTAGTCGCAAGGTCGCAGGTCGCAGGTGAGTCCTTTTGCAGAGCGGCGACTCAGCGACTCCCAGAGAACAGTAAAAAATCTTTGCATGCTCAGACTCTTTTTAGCCATTATCATCATGTCTTTCTTATCCTGTGATTCTGTTCTAAATGCAGCAGGTGAATTCGGAGCAGACGCAGTACCGGTCCCCTCAGACTCTAGCAATATGGCACCCCGGGTATCCCGAAGGAGAAGCAGGCAGGTGGTGGAGGAAGAATCAGACGCAGACATACAAATATCTCCGCCGCCAATATACAGAGACACCCTTTGCACTTTCGCAAAGGAGGATAGCCTTAGGTGGTATGAAGTATACCGTGAGTTCGCCATGCTAGAAGGAGATTTCCCAGAAGATCTCCCGGATCGTGAAATATACCTGAAAGTAAAAAGGTCCAGATTACACCTAGTCGGGTCGCACCCTGCCATCTTTCCGTGCCCAGAGATGTTGGACTGGATCATACAGAAGACTGATCCGAAAAGCTTCACAATCCGAGATAGTGCAGGGAAAGCTTTCGCAACATTGGAAAGTTCAAGAGCACAGGTCTACTACTCGCTACCCAAAGCAGAGGTGAATTTCACCCCAAGATGGTTTGCTGCAAATGAAATGCCGATGGTTGACACGATCAGAAGATGGTGGGCAGAACCAGACAAATTTAAGATAAAAAAGGACCAGGAGTACCCGGTGGCCAGTCTGAGGAAGGTTTATAAGCTAGTTGCCGCCATGCTGTGCAGGATATATGGGCGTTCGGACGCCACCACCTTCAACGGAACATGGGAAACCATCATGGAACACGTAACAGTCCACGGCGCTCGGTTCAATTGGGCAGGAATATTAATGGGCTCCATGCACACAAATTTGGCCTCAGCTTTAGCCCCAGATGAGGGAGCGCCATCAAAATTCTACATGGCTTCGTATCTGTTAGATGTTGTCTGTGCCCAGATGCATGTTGAGGGATGGCCTCATAATTGGGACCCCGAATAGACCCAGGCAATACACTTACAGACCAGGGTATTCTGGGAATCCAGGTACAAGTCGGACATCGAACAAATCTCTCACATATTCATTCCCGCCCTCTACGGGAAACTATTTGGTCAGGACACCCCCTGCATGTCTTGGCGAGCAATGGAAACACTGGGTCAGGTGGCACACTGGTTCCCATTCACCGAATTCACAATCATCCGAGTATTTGGCTCGTTTAAAGCACCACACGCTCTACCTAAGTTTGTTACTGACAAGGTGCTCATACAGGAGGTGTGTTTCCAAATGACCTTGGGCTTCTCTAACGTCCTTACCAAAGGGAAGAAGAAACCTTGGCCTGCTCTACCTCTCACCATTGGTGCCTATCCGGTCAAAGATTCCAGAGAAGTAGCGCGTGAAGGGGAAGAGGTGAAAAGCTATCACTTCAGAAATCTGGACTCCCGAACTTACGATCCAGTCAGGATAGTTCCTGAACATTGTAAAAGGGCCAATTTCAGATGGAGTTATCAACACGTCGAGCGCCCGGATGAGGATGAGAGAAGAAATTGGTATAACGCAAACCGGCATCTTGCGCCAGGAATCGACCCTGACCGAGAAGGAGAAGAGCATCAGAACATTGGAGGTTCTTCCTCCTCCAAAGATAAAAGAACACAGACCGGTACGGGACCTGACACTGCAGATCAGCAAAGGGAAACAGAAGCCCAGGCCCAATTTGAAGAAGAGAAGAAGAAAAAGGAAGAGGAAGAGAAACGCAAGAAAGAGTCCAGAACGGAACGGAAAAAGAAAAGGAAGAGGAGAAAGAAAGACAGGAAAAGGAGGCACAGGCGGCAGCGGAAAAGGCACTGAAAGAGGAACTCGATAAGGTCGAGCGTCAGAAAAAGGCAGAACAGGCCGCCGCGGCAGAGAGGAAGAGGAAACAGGAAAAGGAAGCAGAGGCAGAGGCCGAACGCCGGAAGAAAGAAGAACATGACAAGGCGGAGGCGGAGCGTCTGCAAAAGGAGAGAGAAAAAGGTCAAACACAGGATGTAGAGGACGAGCTCATAGATGACATTGATCTATCTCCCCTGAATATTCCTGCAGGTGGCGCGGGAGGTGCCCTCGGTGTTGATGACTTTCTGGGGGAGCAAGAAGAAGAAGTCTTCGACTTGACCAGATTAACCTTTGACCAATTCTCTTTCAAGATACGGCAAGAGAAGAGGAAATCCTTGACGTCAGGCTACCCTGCCATCTCCACAGTCTCCACCGGAAAGGACATTGTCCCAGACACAAGGACAAATCCGGTTATGATAGCGTCAACAGGCACCGCCTTTGCCGCAGCCACAGAAGAAAATGTCACAAGGATGAGCAGAGAAATTATTTCCTTACAGAACCGGCTAAAAGCGGCAGAGCAGGAAAAATCAAGGCTGGAAAATGAGATGCTCCAGCTCCAGGGTAGGCCCGCTCAAGTGAATGAAGTCCCACTGGCGGTCAGGAAGGAATGTGATGTGTTGGAGATAACAATGAGGCAAGTATACCAGGAAATGTTCACCCTGAAAGAAACAGTGGCCCCATTGGCAGAGGCACGGGAAGAAACCAAGCAAAAACAAGAACAGCTCAAGGAAGCCTCGGCGGCCTTGGACAAAATGATGAATTGGACAACCCAGTATCAGCAAGCTCCCGAACACGTGCCTCGGAAGGATTGGAGTCATACGCAAGAAACCAAAATACAGATTCGGATGAGTATGCAATCCAAAGACAAGCTGTCCAAAGATCTGGACAAAGTAGTGTCTGCGTATAACCACCTAATCAGTGGTATCGACTCCATGAACGCCCTTCATCACATTCCATCATTAGGGGCACTAAATGAAACTAAAGGCTGGGAGCAGGTAGAGCAAGAAATTCAATCTTTTCTGCAGCCCGTAAGACAAGCTGCTGCCGCACCGGAATTCGAGGCATCACAAGAGAATCTGAACCGGTTGCTTGTCACTCCAGTGCAAATCTACACCAAGCTTGCTTCTCTCTCAATGCTGATCTCCCAGAAGAAGGAGACTCTGGTGCCGAATGTTCTAGAGTGTATGCATCGGATAAAAGAGGAAAGCCCTCTTGTCGCTCCTATAACGGCAGATTACCAGGCTTGGAAAGACTTCATCAAAGGCAAGAAAGCCGACGCTCCAGAAGCTTCAAGTGCGCGACCACCTTCATAGTTCCAAACACTGGGTCGCAGGTCGCATCTGCGACCAAGTCGCAGGTCGCATTTGCGACTAGGTCGCAAGTCGCATTCGCGACCAGGTCGCAGGTCGCAATTTTGTCTAACAGGAAGTTGAATCGTCGGGAAGTTGAACCGTCGGAAGGCCATAAGTACGGCTGTTGAATCTATAAATACCCCTGTGGGGAGCATTGTAAGAGGCTGGCTCTTTTGGGACTGAAAGGCATTATTGCATTGTAGCTGAAGAAGCATACTCTTGATATATGAAATACAATACATGTTAAAACCCCTTTGATTGGATGATGTGTTTAGCCGTGACAACATTGTGTGTATTCTGAATGTAGCTTCAGAATATCTTTTGATTAATGAATCTGTGTTATTAATAGTGTCATTCATGCACCATAGTTATCTGTGATTGTGTTGATGATTGCTCAAGTTATTATTTACTTCATGATGAATGTTAATGAACTATTTTATTAGCATCTCGTTATATCCTTTGGAAAGTTAAGGGATATTCTTACCACAAATGATTGTTTCTTTGGCGGTCAGATTATCTCGCATGCATACCTCATAGATGTGTTGCTAACGACATTTCCTGAGTTTATGCATTCTGTCTATTACCTTGCTATGCACAGTGTCATATATCGGTTTTATTCATCAGTCATGTATTCTATATCGTGTTAAGAAGTGTATGTTTACAGTTTCAATCAGGTTGCTCGAAACCGAAGAGATAGCCGTTTAAGTGGTAGCCG